>PVIJ01005378.1:0-17316 GCA_004024925.1 Scalopus aquaticus
GGAGGGGGAGGATAAGGGCACAAAATGGAGTAGAAAAGAACACAAGGGACCGTGGAGATGGATCACGGGTGAATTGGTGGTGGGTTACCCAAGGGGAATACAAAATGTAAAAGATATAAATAACAATAAAAATATATATTAGAACAAAAAAAAACCAAAGTAGCACTATCTTGAAAGACAGGCCCAAATTAAAATGTCAATACGATATGGGAATAGATGTGTGGGGGCAGTGGGGGGCGGGAATAGATAAATATAAAGTGGCAGTATGAAAATCATGTAAGTCAAACCAAATGGGTAAATATAGCACATATGACAAAGATTAGTTCATAAGGATGGAAGTTCAGGCACATGGAGAGGAGAGAATAGTTAACTGCTCAAATCTTTCTCTGTGTCAGAATTTTTGCTGCAACTCAAGGATTAATATTGGGTGTTCACGAAAGAATTGAGACACATCTTCACATGTTCACATAAGCAGCTGAGCTGCTCTGCAATCTGTAACCCCCCAGTGCCCCTCTTCCTTTAGCTGTAAATAGGGGATACTGTAGCTGACTCACGGGGTTACTGTGAGGATTGAATCAGATCTGATATGTATTTATCTTACAGTTTATGGCTTATAAAAAGTACTTAAGACTTGTTTGCCACTAATTTATTAATTATTATAATTGAGATTTCAAGCTAACTATAGACTTGAGGCAAACAGCAAGGGAGGGGGAGGGAGAGGGGTCAAAAGATGGGCGGGAAGCAGGGACTATGGTGATGGATCACAGTAGCCATGATGGTGGGGGAACTAGGGGACTTCACCTGAAGGGCGAACAATGATGTGAGGAAATAAATAAAAAATAAATTAAAAAAAAGAAAATTTTGGCTGCTCCTTTTAAATAAATACTTGTCCCTTTCTTTTTATGAAACTTAATTATGAGAAACATAATTGTGTCAAATTTAAAGTAAATTCATGTAAATATCTTCAAAGGCTTCATTTTCTAATTTTCTATTAGTAGTGATATTACAATGAATTTTGTATGAATACAGTTTTACTTACATTTAGACTATTTCTTCTGGATATTTCTCTAAATTGGATTTATTGGTAAAATGATTTGAGTACTAATGAATATTTCTCTAAATTGGATTTACTGGTAAAATGATTTAAGTACTAATGAACATTTTGATAAATGTTGTCCAATTGCTTTTTGGTGTATTTTGACCAATTCATACTCCTACCAGCTGTTATGAGTATCAATCTCAGGATGGCACCAATGGTCAAAAGCATCAAATTTTTTATTTTAGCTTACTTTTTCATAATCGGAAATTCCATTATTACTTTAACACCTGTTTTGATTAGTGAGGCTGACAGTTGTCATCCTTCTATTGGCCATTATTCCCTAGTAGGAGAAAAAACAGATTCCAGTTCAGGTCTATTGAGAGGTACAGTTTCTGTTATTTTCCACACCTTAATGCCTTTCTAAAGCTAAAATTACTTGGTGGACATGTGGTCACCCAGCCCAAGAAGTCTCTGGAAGCCCAGCTTGAGCTCATGCGTCCTGAGTGCATAGACCATGGGGTTGAATGCAGGGGGAATGACATTGTGCAACACATTGAAGAGTACAGGGACAAGAGGGACACTTTTTTCTACTAGGTGTGACACAGACAGCACAATGATACTCGTGTAGAAGAAGAGGATAAGTATGAGGTGGGAGCTGCAGGTGCTTAACGCCTTGGCCATTGCTTCTACTGAGTTCAGTCTCAGCACAGAGCGAAGGATTAGCCCATAGGAAGAAAAAACCAGAGTGACATCAATGCCACTTATGATCCATGCTAAGATCAGTTGGTAAAATTTGTTCATAGTGATGTCATCACAAGCCAGGCTGATAACTCCCAAGTTAGAACACAGGCAGTGGTTAATTTTGTTGTTGGAGCAGTAGTGTCGCTGGGAGGCCAGTACAGGCACTGGGATGACCAACAAGCCATTTCTGAGTACCATGAGTCCTGTGGATTTGATCACAAAAGTTTCAGTGACTATGGAGGGGTAACGAAGGGGGTGACAGATGGCTATGTATCTGTCCAATGCCATGCAGAGGAAGATACCTGACTCCATGCCAAATAAGCAGTGGATGGCATACATTTGAGCAAAGCACTCAGGGAGGCTGATGATCTTGGCATCAAACCAGAAGATAGCCAGGATCTTGGGCATGATGGTGGTGGCCAGACCAATGTCCACTACTGCCAGTATGCCCAGCAAATAGTACATGGGTTCATGCAGCGTGGACTCTTGTTGGATGGTGATCATGATGAGGAGATTTGCACCAAGAGCTAAGAGGTAGAGCAGAGCCAGGGGAAGGGAGAGCCAATGCTGCCACTCGTGAATGCCTGGCAGCCCCATTAGGATAAAATGGGAAATCTGGAAAGTGGAACTGTTGGTAGCACTGGTGGAGATATCCATGGCACGGGTTTCCTATCCTCAGTGTCTGTCCATAATGCTGAAATAAGAAGAAGGTTGTATTTGAAAGTTCAGTTGAGGTTCCTGAGCAGACATTCCAGTTCCTGACCCAGTTCCTTCTATTCAAGAATTGTCTTCAACTTTCTTTTGGTTCCTGGAAATATTCCACAAAGCAGCAACAGCAACAGCAACAAAAAAAATTAGCTCTAAATAGAAGGTTGGAAAAGCTATGTCGAAATATATCAGCAATAATCTTATCACTAACCGATAAGTAATATTTGGATCATGTGCTTCTATTTTTTGTTTTATATTTAAATGCTTTACATATTATACAGAAAGAATTTTGTATTTTATCTTTGCTTTTAGCAGAATTTTTTTAAAGCATAAAATTGTCACTCAGCAAAAATTCATTGCATGGATGAGTAAATGGACCAGAAATTTTTCAGTATCATTAAGAACAATGCGGAGCCTTAATTTTAATGACTGGTTTATATTTCTGTATTTGGCTATTCTACAATTTACTGAACAATATTTTACCTTTCAGTTTATTTTCTTTGAGCACACACAAAAGTGATACATAAAAAGTGCGTAGCCCTCTTAAAAATTTATTTTGGACAGCATTTTGGTTTTAAGCATTATATACATGCACATGATAAAAATTAAAATAAAAGGAAAAATGTCAATAATGCAAAGTAAGAATCCTATTGGTGGGCCTCTTAAATCCTTTTTTTTTTTTTAAACCATAGGCAGTCAGTAATCCCAGTTCTTGGGAATTCTTCCAGAGACAGTTTGTCTGTGAATAAGAATATACGTATATATTTTTACACAAAACCAAATTTTAACAGGTTAATCAAACCTCTTTTTTGTTTCCATTCCTTTCTTTTTAAAACTTTTTTTGGAGACTGATATCACCATGTGAATGATGTTAAGTTGCAAGATTTTCTGCCACATAGATATTCCATAATTTAATGAGAACTTTCAATGACTTTCAATTTGTTTCCAGTATTTTGTTGCTGGAAAAAGTATTTAACAGTGTGCTTGTTTATATGTCTTTAAGCTTATTTGTGAGTTTATCCATGGATTATTTCCCAGAAACGGGTTTCTAGGTGAAATAGAAATAGGAAAAAAAAGATTGTGATGGCTGTTACCAATTTGTCTTTCAAAGAGTTTTTCTTGATCTATATGAGAGTTTAGACATTTTAAATCCTCTTGTTATACAATGAAAAATTGCTTCACAGACACATTGTAGAACTTAACACACTAGAATGTGTGTAGTGATTACAGCCACATCAAAATTGGGGATTTTAATTTTTACATTTAAATTCTTTATTAATAGAATAAATGAAAATTCATATTTTAATTTTAGTTCACCTTTCACTTCATTGTTTAGTGAACTTTAGAATTTTCAAAAGTTTTTTCATTTTTTTATGCTCTCTTTTGCTTTATGTCCAACGTATCTTTTAGTAGTAAGTGAAATACTGTTTTTTCAGGGGCTTAGTATGGAGTGTGGTAGCATAGGCTATGCATTTGTATTGGTTTCTTTATTAAGAATAGCCCCTCTATCTGTTAACCTTTCTGAAAACAGTTCCTCCAATACACTTTCCATTACATTCTATTTATCTTTTAAATGTATACACACACATATGCTTAAACATATATGCATTTATGACAGTTGAACTTTCATGTTATTTCATGACTTTTAAGGATTTACAATGTAAAATACAGAACTTTAATGTTTACTTTCTTTATAGAATGATTTAAAAATTAAATTTTGGAACTGATTCAAAATCTGACACAGAATGAGAAAGTATTTAAATTCATTTTACCCACAAATAGATAAATCATTAGCTCCATTCAAAATAAATCTTTTTCTTTTCATTAATTTGTAGTAATTATGTTTTAAATCAAATATTATGCTGAAACATAGCTTAGCACATCACTGCTGGACTGGACAGTTAATCATTTAAATTCATCTCAGTGACAATACAATGAGCATATTCATCATGTTAAGGAAGACTCTTGCTGATGATTTCAAAAATTTTTAAATTAAAGACCAATTTTTTGGAGTATAAAGTAAAAACATATAAATTCAATTTTTGATGAACTGTTATCTTTAACCCATTCATTCTTTCCTTTCAAGAGTATATTTTTTCTTTCTGTAATAAGTACTTTTGGAAAATTTTCTGTATTTTTTTTTATAATATCTTGCCAAACATAGCTATTTGCTACCACTGCTTTCCAAAATTAATAGTTTTTTAGTAAATTCCCAGATTTTCTTTTTGGTAGAAAGCTATATTTCCTACCATTAGGGTAACTTTGATATTGCAAACCTTTATTTTTATATTGCATCTTGTTTGTTTATAATTTTCTAAATGGTGTAAAAAAATATTGGCAGCCAACCTCACTTTCTAGGTCTGGACTTTTAAACAGAATGCCTCGAGCTGTCTCCTTGGGGTGCCGGCCTATACTGATTGAGGGATGTTTTTTTCACTTTTGGTGAATTGATGTCTATTTCTAGTTTTGTTTGTTTGAATCAGAAGTGGGTGAATTCAATGGGTAGCTCTTTCTGGGATTTGAGTCTAATTTCAATTTCAGTGGGAGAATTTGCTGCTTCTTCATTGGCAGCACGCCTCCTTGAGTCCCCTCCATGAGGCAGCCATTTGCTCTTTCCTCTGGCAGGGATTTCTACTCTCTCTAACATGTCAGGAGGAGAGTCAGAAAGACCCAACAATGGAAGCAAACTGAGAAATCTAAGGAGGGAGGAGAAAGAGCGGCAGGACAAACAGAACAGACAGAACAAACAGAACAGAGGTCTCAGAACACTGAGCAAGAAAACAACCTCTTCCCCTCACCTCAGTCCCTGGTTCCTCCTGGCCTGGGAGGTTCTGGAGGGATCTCCACATGGAACCACCTTCTATAGCTGCCCCTTCCAGTTACCCCTTTCTTTTATGCTTTTGTTGCTGAGAGCACTTTGGTTCTTATCCTCTGGGACCTGGGCTGTTGTGCAAATTGGAGTCCAGAGATACTCGGGACATTCTCTGTCACTCCCTCAGTCCTCCATGAGACTCTCTCTAATCTTTTTTCCTGTGTGACTCAAGGGTTGGTATTTTTTCATCACAGTCCCAAATGGCCCCAAAGTTCTTAGAGGTGCATTAAGTTCATCTCAGGGCACAGAAGTACTAAGCCCCCAGTCTCATGGGATCACTAGTAGATGATCATCTCTGTCTGGACGAAAGTTTAGGAAGAGGTGACCCTCTCTCTGTGTGAATCCCTGAATGCCTGCCCCTACCCCCTGCACATATACTATCCTTCAATCTCTTCAGGGACAATTTTCCAGCAGATATATCTATGCTTTATCTTTTACCACTTCCTTTTTTCACGAGTTTTTTTCCCTCTCATATATAAATATATAAAATGCAGATGCCTCCTCTGCTGGATACCTATCTGTCCTTGCTGGTCTACTTTGCACCCTGCTCTGTAGTTAGAGGCTGAAGTCTATGGCTAATAGCTTGTGGTTAGATTTGGCTAATGGGAGGCACTGGTAGGAGACAGAGGGCAACAAGAAAGGCAAGTTGAGATGTTTATTTTCCTGAATCGTTCCCTGCTAGTCTACTGTTCTACAATCCCTGTGTCCTCTCCTGAAGACCTCTGGCCCTATCAGGCTGTTTCCCCAATGGCTTTTGTCAATACTGCTGTTACCTCCCCTCATCAATGGCTGCTGAGGTTGCCAGCTCTGGTGTATTCACCATCCTTGTTGGTTTGTTCATTTATAGTTTGCACATCTTTTCAATATTCTCTTTATTATAAAGTTGTCTCTATACATCCATTGGATCCATTTCCCCTGTGGATTCCAGGGCCTGTGGATGGTTGAGTTCCTTGCATAAGATTACATGAGATTTGCATATAACCTACTGCACACCCACCTATATATTTTGATCATCTCTAGGTTATGATCAATAACTAATACAATGTAAATGCTATGTAAATAGTTGTACTGATTGTTAAGGTAATAATGATGAGAATAAAATGTTTGCACATACTTAATATGGAGCGATCACCATAGACCTAACAACATAGTATGCAGTTTTGATTCAAGGTTGGTTGGGATATTAAATACTTATCAGCTATATATTGTATAAATATTTTTCCCATTCAGTAGGGTGTCTATTTGTTACTGGAATGCCAGCCTCAGTTCCTTTCACCAATAAAAGGAAAAAGTTTGAGGAGAAGAAAAATAGTTTGATTTGTTGACAAGTTGAGGAGGGCAGCAGACCACCATACCACTCTTTGACAAAGGGCAAGGGCATTTACCCAGAGTTACAGGTTGTAGAAGGCAGATCGGGCAAGAGTCAGCACCCTTGCACTTAAGCACCTGGAAGTTTTGGTGGACGCCACCTTGCTTTCGGTATCACCTGGTGGTCAGCAATTTCGATTCTATCTTCCTAGCAATGCTCTTTCCCTCAGAATGTAAAAAAGCAAAGTTTGTTAAACCTAGAATGTTACTAAAGAAAGGAAAGGGGAGAGCTTCTCTGGCGGTACAGAGAGATGTATGCTTTGTTGCTGCATCATACTTAATCATTTTGTATTTTTTTTCTTGCTCTGTGGAAGTTTTTTAACTTGAGATAACACCAATTTGTTTAGTTTTATTTTTAATTCTCTTGCAACAGGGGTTGAGACACCAAAAATATCCTTATTTTTGATATTAGGGAATAGATCACCACTGTTTTATTCTATGTGTTTGATAGCTAATTCTTCAATCAATTTATATCTTTTGCTTTTTGTTCTCCTTAGTTTCTCTCTGACAAGAGCAGTTGTGGGGAGGTTTGAGTCACACTTACTGGCATGACTGAGGACAGATCTGCTCTTTTTCTTCTGCTTCTGGGATCCCCATGATATAGATGTTACTTGTAGGGTAAATGAAGATTTCTCAGGCGTTGACACCATTCCCCCTGCCTGCTCTGCACCTGGTTTCCTCACCACAAATGGTGCAGAAAGTTCATTAAAAGCCTGAAAATGCCACTGAGGGCTCCAGGCCTCTCCTTTCCCCGTCTGCCTGGATCATAGAGAACCTGCTCTGCTGCTCGCCTCCACCACATACTTCTCTTTATATTGTCCCAGAGAACTCTTACACTGCTTTTATTTATTAAAATTCTGTTTTTCTCTACCTTGTTCTTTTTTGTGTTCTCAAGCATTGTTTTTTCAGATTCATCAATTCTTTTCATGGCTTCGGTTTGCCTGCTATTAAAGCCTTTGCGTTTTTAAAACCAGCTATTGTGTTCTGAACTCCATTATTTCTGAATGAAGCTGTCTCATATTTTCATTATGTTTACTCTGTTTTCTTAAGTTCCATCCACTGTTGCCTTGAGTTCCCCTTCTGTCATGATCCACAACTCCACTGTGTTGGGGCTTCTTGCAGGGTTTTTTGTTCTGGCATTTGTATTACAAATACACAGAAGTGTCTCCTCATTTATGATTTTGTATGCGTTTTAGGAAGGGTAAATTTTCAACTGCAATTTTTGTAGTTGGAGTAGTTAGGGGGCTGGTACTGATGAAGTAGTAGGTTTAAAACACGACCAGGGCAATAGACATCAAAGGATCACCTTCAGTGGACACAGGAATTTGAAATTCTTACCATAAAGGGTTCTTTGTGGCAGTGGCAAGTGCTTTAGATACCTCAGGCAGGGCCCAGGGGTGTCAGTTGTTTCTGATATCTCAGCTTGACCTTTAAAATCTTGTCCACAGGGAGGTCCAGGTGCTCTGGCCCAGCTCTGGATACAGCTGTTCTGTCTTATGAACCTCAGCTTCAAGCCGGTAGTCCCCCTTCTATGCCCTCACCTCTGCAGTGCTCCTAATATGCACCCTCTGCCTTGGGTGCCTACTTGTGTGCCCCTTCTCCGGTGCAGTCTGGGTCTTAGGGCCTCCTCCCCTGGCCTCCATTGCTGTGTGTCGAGTCAACCGCTGTAGGGGCTGAGGCTGCAGCCCTCCTTCCTTTCGTGAGCTGTACTACTGCACTATCACTTTGAACTCTGTTTACTTAGAGTTTTTCCTACCCCTGTTTATCAGCTCAATGCTCCCGTTGTATACACTGATAGTTTTTCCTCAGCAACTTCTGGCTTTGTGTTGCATCAGTTTTGTTGTGCATGTCTGGACGAGGCAAACCCGGCTTCTTCACTGTGCCGCCATCTTGCGGGACTCCTTTCCAAGGTTCTTATGAGTTTCATTTAAACAAGACCAGTCATACCCCAGATCAGATATTTTAGCAAGCTGCATTTGATTATGCCATTTAGAGAATCTTTTGGTCAGAAACAGCTTTTCCACTTTTCCAGTAGATGGTCCTGTATGACAGGGAGAGGAAATCTGTATCTGGTTCTTCAGTGAGTGGAGGGCTTCCTGGATGATGAGTCTGTTGCTCCTAGGGGTGCCTTTCACTGGTGCTGCCTTGACTGGTGCCTGTATCTGCACTGCTGGCCATTTTCTCTGGGCCTCAGAACTGCAGATCCCTGTTGTTTGAAGACTGGGCATCTTGGGCAGCTCTACTGTGCTCCAACTTAGGCTCAATTATCTGCACAGTCTTGTATCCACCTGTATCTGCCAGGTCCTGGGGAACTGGGTGGATTGGGCCACACCTTTCTGAGCCTCTCACCCCTCATCTCTCTGGGCCACTCCCTTCCGCTTGGTTCTCTGTAGCGCTCACACCCATTTCTTCCATGCTAGAGCCTCAGCACTCAACTTTGCCTTCTCTGGGTATAGCTATGAACAGGGGTTTCCAGCCTGACAGTCTCCTCTCCCTCCATGTACCTTTTGTTCTCTTAAGGTAAAGTGTCCTTTCCGTCAACTCAGTCCATGTTTGCTGCTGGTGATTGTGAAGTGCTCTCGTTTTGCCACCCTTTGTGGGGTCCTCTGGATTCAGCGCCTATCTGGACTTCTTGGTTTATCCTCTAGAGCTAAGCAGGAACTTTACTCTGACACCATTTTTCTCGCTAAAATAAAAATAAAATGGAGACTCCCTATTTTTAAAGTTTGGTTAGAATTATATTTCTTTCTTAAATGCTTGATGGTATTTACCAATAATGGTTTTTTTCCCCAATTTTCTCTTTATTTTTACATCATTAATACTGCTTTTAAAAAATATTTTAAAAATTTATTTTATATTTATTTTACATCATTCTTCCTTTTTGTACAATGCATGCTTTCTCCTTTCAGGTGTAGACCCAGTAAAATTTCCATCACCAATTCACCAATGCACCATCACCATAGTCTCTTGTGCTCTTCCCTCCCCTGTTTTGATCCCTCTCCCTTCACCTCTCCTGCAGAGCGTCTCTGGTTAATAGTTGCCCATTAATTTTGTTTTTTATTTTATTGTAGTTATTTGTTTTTCCCGATTCCTTATTTGGTTCCCCTGCATTACTCCTGTAAGTGAAACCATTCGATATTATTCTTTTTCTTTCTGGCTTATTTCACTGAAAATGGAGCTTCCATATGGCCCAGCAATTCCACTCCTAAGACTCTATCCAAAGGACACAAAAACATTAATTCAAAAGGATATCTGCACCCCTATGTTTATTGCAGCACTATTGACAATAGGCAAGACATGGAAAAAACCCAAATGCCCAACAATAGATGACTGGATCAAGAAGATGTGGCATATGTACACGATGGAATACTACTCAGCAATCAAAAAAGATAAATTATGCCATTTGCAGCAACATGGGTGGAGCTGGAAGCTCTTTGTAGAATATTACTCTCTTCTAGAATTTCATTCTTGCCACCTCTAATATCACAGCTTTCTTCTTATGCCCAGAATACTATGAAAGAAATCTTCTAATGTCCTATTAATGTGAATGCCTTGCTCAAACAACTTCTTTGTCTATTGTGTTGTCTACTTTTACCTCGTTATTATCATGTTGTGCTATTTGGAAAAGTACTTAAGGCCTGTTACAGCTTGGGTCCAACTTTCTTCTAAACCACCTTTTTCCCTCTACGCTGCTTCCTCAACATTTATATGTTGGAAGTTCATCAATAATTTCATGCTTTGTGAGTTGGGTGTCTTTTTTTTTAAAAAAGATTTATTTTTGCATACAAGCTGGGGTGCAAGCCAGAGGTGTGAGGTGGTGAGAGGGTTCACCAGAGACAGAGTGAGGAGCAGAACAGGCAGGTCAACCGAAATACATTGCTGAGGGGAGCAGCAGGTGAGACAGGAGAGGTCTGCTGTGCCATGTGGAAATCTCCCCTGCCGGGCATTGAACTTGCTGCAGCTGCTGACAGCTCCACAGCGCTGTGCTTAGCCTGCTTACCCATTGCGAAGCCCTGGGTTTCCTTTGTAATGCTAGTGAGTCACTGTGCAATATTCGACTCTCACTTTTCAACTTTTCTCTCAAATACTGCCTCATTTGTGAAGCCTTCCCTGAGCCCCACAGGCATAATTAGATGCTCGCTCTCCAAGGTGTTTCCATCTCTCTGGTGTGGTCGCAGAACTGTGCTTGTATCACTGCTTTGCATATATGATGTTTTACTTTAGTTTGATATGTTTCTTTCACCTGACCCTGTTTAAATCTATGTTTCTTCCTACAGTCTTTACAGGAACTCAGGCAGTATTTTTTGAGCTAAATTATTGATCCAAAGCTTCTTAACTATTTTTGGAGCTTCAGTTTTATTCCAATATCTTGATATTTTACATAATTTCTAATTTTTAAAAAAGATTTATTTATTCATGCATACAAGCTGGGGTGCAGGCCAGAGGTGTGTGGTGGTGAGAGGGTTCACTAGAGACAGAGAGGGGAGCAGAATAGGCAGATCAACCGAAATACACTGCTGAGGGGAGCAGTGGGCGAGGCAGGAGAGGTCTGCTGTGCCTTGTGGAAATACCCCTGGCCAGGCATCGAACTCGCGCTGCAGCTGCCGACAGCTCCACAGCACTGTGCTTAACCCGTTGTGCCACCAGGGAGGCCCCACAATTTCTGATTTTAAGTGAGGATTTGAGAGTTATGGCCAGGTGGTCCCTATTCACGCGAATATAATATTCTAGAACTTTTCTTTATTTTCTGGGTTCAAGTTTCTGTTTCAGTTATCAATGAGTCCTCTAGTTCCTCTTGGATTGCCCTTTGTTTTGTTCTCATGACTGAATGCTGCTTATCCCTTCCTTCTCTAATGGGGTTCTAAGCTGGAATTTTATTTTTAAATTTTTATTATTAAGGTAACATTGGCTTATAGCACTATATGTGATTCAGGGGAATACGTTCACACCTCAGATGTCCATCACCGAACCACAACCACCACCAAGGCATCCATATTCCTTTATTGTATACCACTGGGCTTCCTCTCCCCCTTCATTTCCTCCCCTCCTCCCTGTAGTAGCCTCAATTATTCAGCATTGTTTCTATGCTTTGTTTTGGTTTAGTTTAGCCAGTTCTTTTGTTTGTTTCTCTATATTGCACAAGTGAGTGAAATCATTCAGTATTTGTCTTCCTCCCTCTGGCTTATTTCACTTAATATTATCACTTCCAGTTTCATCCATGTTGTTGCAAATGGCAAGAATTCGTCTTTTTTACAGCTTTAATAGTATTCCACCACATATATGTACTGCTTCTCTCTAATCTTGTCATCTGTCATTGGACACTTAGATTATTTCTATAATTTGATTATTGTAAATAGTGCCACAATGAACATGGCATCCATATATCACTTCATATTAGTGCTTTTGCATTCTTTGGGTAAATACCAAGGAGTGGAATTGCTAGGTAGTTTGGTATTTTCTATTTTATAATATGTATCCCCTGCAGTTTTAGATATCATCACTCCTAAATTCACTGTGTCCGAACTTGGCTTCTTTGTCAGAAAACTGGATGCTTCCTCTCACAGCTGTTAATCTTTGCTCTAATTGAAATGACTCTGTTAAATCTTCTTCTTCTCTCTGGAATTGGGTCAGTATGCTTAGGAAATGTCTCTCCTAAGTGGATAACTGACTATTCCCAGTGAATCTTTTGCTATTCCCTTTAAATATAACTCATTTAAACTTCTACCTTTCTGATATGGGATTATTATTCTGAAGACACAGAAGTCTGAGTTTTGAGATATAAATTTGTATATGTTTAGTCTCATTGTTTTTTCTTTGGCATCATGAAACAAATTATTTTTTTCTCATGGGGGAGTTTATTTTTGGACTTGAAGAAATCATGAAGAATCCTGCATGCCGCCACAAGTGTTCTCTGTTAACTGTACACACTCAATTTCTCCAATCTCTTTCAATCCAATGTAATGTTCATATGCTTCATATAGTTGAATATCGTCCAACATATTAACCTGGCATCATCTTCAGGAATGATTTTAGTGACTGAAATGAGAGTTAAATGCAAGGCAGTCAATAAAAGGACAGAGTTATGAATTATTTAGCTAAAGTAAAATTTCATATGGTTAGCGGTACCTACAACACTTGGCTTATCCTTGTACCTGCCATTTTGAATTTGGACACAGGAAGACATTTTCCATTTTCTCCAGCTTTATTCCTGGTCAGGTTTTGTCTTCTTACAAAGACTCCCACTTATTATTCCATTTTCCTCTCATGGTTCCACTTAAGTCACAGAGGGTCATCTAGGTAATGGATGTCGATCCTGGTGTTACCCTTCCCATTTTGCTTGGTCATCAAATAGCTGGTCCCATTTCTCATGCTTCTCCTTGCCTCTGGGTACAGGGCCTTGGCCCGATCTTGGCAAGGCACCCTGGAGTTTGCTGTTCAAAATATTCCCTGCTGGGCCTGTTCCCTGAGGCCCCAATAAGAGGAAGAAATCTTGTTAGACCTTTGTTTGAAGAAGAAACAAAAGTACTAATTGGTGTTGAGGTGGGGGGAGTTTCATTTTGAATCCCAACAGGCAATATCTGAAAAGTTGTCCATTAAATACTCTGTTCGTGGGACCTGACTGGTAGCTTAACTTCTCATCCCCAATAGATCGATCAATTGCATCTTTTCTGGTGAGTAATGGCTAAGACTCAGGAATACAGATACATATAGGTTCCATAGACAGATTAACTTTCCCTTGACCTTCGCACATCTGGATAATCGATGGGGTTCTTGGGGTGGAAATGTATGGATTTGATCTAACTAGAAAAAAAATGGAACTACTGATAATGCTGTTTATGCCCTGAGAGATCTATGTGGCTCTTTTTGCCATATGGACACAAGCAAAGGGAAAATGTAGTATGCAGGAGCTCCTTCCTCCAAGTCTGCAGCCATACTTCTAGATTGGGTTCAACAGTAAGTTATTTGTAAGTCTGACCTTCTTTGAAACCCTCAGAGTGGGTCACAAGGATACAATTATGGAAGCCCCTAAAATTGTGTCCTAGATTCCTTATCCCCCTTCACTTACTACCCTTATGGAGGGAGAGGGATTGAACTTACTTGGATCAGACTTGGGCATTTACTAGATCTCTTTCTAGATCTCTGTTTTCTAATGCACATAACAATGGTATGGGGCATAGTAACTGTTCTGAATCTAAATAGTTTTCTACAGTTTTTGTGATTGCATGAAAAATGGAACTGGAGGGAAAATCTGCACATTTTCTCTCATGTTCTCAATAATATGTTGTAATATAGATTTTTTTTTAACTTTCACATTTTGTTATTACCAAAAGCTTCTGTTTATTTTAGGTCACCACCTAGAAGGAGAGCAATAGGAGGAGGTAAAAACAGATGATCTATTGAGATACTGGGAGCAGATATACATTTGTGTATATATATTCACAAAGATACTCATTTGTGAATAAACTGGGGGAATAATCCAAGGAAGACCTCGCCAATATTGAAATCAGGGACCATTTATTCTACAACCCAGTAGTCAAGCAAAGTCTGAAAGACAATCCAAATTAAAAGATTTTCCAGATGTTAGAATTCTGGGTAGTTTCAGATGAAGGTTATGATGAAGGGGCCATGTGAGGTCAATTCTGATTACATCACCAGCATTCTGAACTTGGAAACATGAGCATGATGGGAAGGATTTTCATTTAACAGTTCCTGGACAACTACTTAAGTGTGGTTATCTAAATGGTTCTAGGTCACAGATATACTAGAATATCTAACTCTGGGATCTGTTTTCTGAAGTTCTTATCCAAAACATTTCCCACTGAACCAAACTGACTTGCCTCTTCTGTGCTTGGAATCTTGTAGAACTATTGACTAAAAGGTAAGTTATTTTAGGCACTTTTCTGAGACTATGGGGGAATAATGATAGTAATGGTGTGTTAGTTTTCAGTCCCTACGTCATTGCATTTACCCTGTATGCCTTTCTTTGCAGTGGCCCTTTGCTCTTGCTGGTGAGATGAGCATGATGATTCTTTCCAATAATTCTCATCTCTTCCCACATACTTTCTTCTTGGCTGGCATTCCAGGACTGACCGCAGCCCACATTTGGATCTCACTTCCTTTTTGCTTCATGTTCTTCCTGGCAGTGACTGGGAATGGTGTTCTGATTTTTCTCATCCAGACAGAGCGCAGCCTTCACCAGCCTATGTTTTTATTTCTTGCCATGCTCTCCTTTGTTGATCTGATCCTCTCTCTCTCCACTCTGCCCAAGATGTTGGCCATCTTCTGGTTTGGTGCTACAGCCATCAGCACCCAGTCCTGTCTTTCCCAGATGTTCTTCATCCATGCATTCTCTGCCATGGAGTCAGGAGTGCTGGTAGCCATGGCCTTGGACCGCTTTGTGGCCATCTGCAACCCACTGCGTTATGCAAATATTTTTACCCCGGTTGCGGTTGCTAAGATTGGAGGCCTGGTGGTGCTGCGAGGAGTGGGCTTGACCATCTCCTTTCCAAGTCTGGCCCATCGGCTTTCATACTGTGACTCCCACACGATTGCTTACACCTATTGTGAGCACATGGCAGTAGTGAAGCTGGCCTGTGGGACCACCACTGTGGATAACCTCTATGCCTTTGCTGTGGCAATATTTCTTGGTGTGGGGGATATGGCCTTTATTGCATACTCCTATGGGCAGATTGTGAAGACGGTGATTCATTTTCCTTCACATGAGGCACGTGCTAAAGCAGCCAGCACATGTACTGCTCATGTCTGTGTCATCATCTTCTTCTACGGACCAGGTTTTCTTTCTGTGGTCATGCAGCGCTTTGGGCCACCCACTGCCTCTGCTGCCAAGGTCATCCTTGCCAATCTCTACTTGCTCTTTCCCCCTGCACTGGACCCCATTGTCTATGGGGTCAAGACCAAGCAGATCCGGGACCAGCTGTTCAAAATTCTAAACCCCAAGAGGATTGATCCCACCTGAGTATAGTTATGATCAGCTGGACTGCAGGGGCCAGGGGGACTCTCCTCTGTGGGGTGGGAGCCTCACAGTCCAGGTCACTTACCTGGTAAGGACGGTGGAGACAGACACAATGAAGCTATTCTGAGTGTTTGGAAGCTGGAAAGTCTCTTCTGAGCCCTATGATTTTAAATATGGGGATGGGAATGTGAGAAGGACTGGGTTATCTCAAGTGATCAGTTGTCAAGTAATTTTGTTGATAACTTTTTCCTTTCAAAGTTTATGATTTACTTGTGTTAACAAGATAAAGTAATCAAGTAATTAAGAAACAATTAGCAGTTTGACCGATTTGGATAAAATGACTTAGGACAGGAGTTCAGGGAGAGCCTGGGAGACACTGTGAACATATGAGGCTGCTTCCTCCCTTGGCACTGACATGGAGCCAGGTTTTATTGTATCAGTAATATGTGGCATCACAGGACAGGGGTGGAAAACGATGGAGATATTTAGAATCTCAAGTTTATGAGAGGAACTCTGAAATATTCTTGTTCCATCTGCCTCCAGAATTGCAAGTAACCTTGGTTTCTTCACTTCTGTATTTTTTCACTCTGCTTTTGAGCTGAAAGGCCCTCTATGACTCCTATAGTATTATATATTTTAACCTCTGAGAGCAATGATTATTCTTTTTTTATTTCTTCATTTTTAGTCTTAGGTGTAGAGATTTGAGTTAATGTTTGTTATACACAGTAATTCTTGTTCTAATTCTTATTTTATTTGTTTCTTTTCTGTCTTCATTCCTAACCCTCCTGGCCATGTCCCTTTAGTTCCAACCATTGGTTCTCTAATGTTTTTGTTGCATGTGCTAAAGTATTTGCATATCCTTGTAATAGATACAGTGCTGATTAAGTGTTATGCATTTCAAATATACATAAATATCCTTCTGTAGTGCCTCAAATGTCCGTCTTTCCTCTAGCCATGATTTGTCTGCGCTCTTCCTAATGGGACTGCATTTCCTTGTGTTTATCTTGCCATTTGTACTAATCTTGAATTTCAATCAAACCTCAAATCCTTGAAAAAGAATTTTTTACTGGATGGGTCACTTGTTTTCTGAACTGAGAACACTGCATACATTTTTTTCATTACCCATCATAATTTATAGTTACATATAATGATTTGTTGAATGATCTCTTCCTCTATCCCTGTTAAATGATACGCTGTATTGTATTTGCATAGTACCAGGCACATAAGAGGCTCTAAATAAATATTTGCTCAATAATTAAATCTCATTATTTTAAAGGACTATTATTACCAGCATATATCCTCATCACTTACCTTGACATATGTGTGTTTTAAAATAAATACAACCTAAATCTCTTTAAATGTCACAGTTGGCAATCAATATTGGAGTCTGCCTGACTCTCTTGAGTAGCTTCTGATCTAAGATCCCATTTTTTTGTTACATATTAATATTCAATGTTGTTAGTAAGATGATAGCTCTTTGAAAAAGGACAAAAAGTAGAAACCACCTCCTCTTCTTTTATCCCTGCTCCAAGGTTAGGAATGGAAGAAAGATGTGTTGGAGAGGTTGTAGAGGAAGATTCCTTAGTAGGTGAAGGTTGGAGCAATATTTGCCAC
>PVIJ01005378.1:17416-104546 GCA_004024925.1 Scalopus aquaticus
TTTATTTATACATACAAGCTGGGGTACAGGCCAGAGGCGTGGGGCAGCGAGAGGGTTCTCCAGAGACAGAGTGGGTAGCAGAAGAGGCAGATCAGAAATACACTGCTGAGGGGAGCAGCGGGCGAGGCAGGAGAGGTCTGCCGCGCCATGTGGGATTCTCCCCGGCTGGGCGTCGAACTCGCATCGCTGCTGCCGACAGCTCCACAGCGCAGCGCTCAACCGCTGCGCCACCGGGGAGGCCCTAAACATTCTCTTTTAATGTGTGCAAAACATGTATAAAATTGATGTTTTCTTTTCTGAAAAAAAGCGCCATACTTCTTGTTAAGAGGGGACCATTCATTTTCTCTCACCTCTTCTGCCTCTGGTTTGGTAATGAGCTCACTCTTCATGTGGCCAATTTTCAGTTTTTTCCTGTAAAAACAAACTAACAAACAAGCACAAGATGGTACCTTTGATGTACAAAGATGGTACCTTTGAGGTTTGTGTTATTCATTCATGCACTGTCTACCACTCCTAGTTACTGGTATCTCTCTTGGTTATACTCCTTTGTTACATGATAACTTGGTCAACATTTTCTCTTTTTTTGGTCACTCCCAATCCTGGGAGATTTCAGTATTCAAGTGAATGATCCATTGAACACCCGGGGATTTCATATTCTTGATTACTTTTTCCCCAAAGACCCCTACCTTATTTATGCATTCCCATGGCATATCCCTGAGCCTCTGAAGAGATCACTCTTTGTTTTCAGCTTATATACAAACACTTATGCCTCCTTTCCTACCTTGTCTCCTAGCATGATATTTGATAATGAGATTATGATTGTGTCTCAATCTTTTGCTTAAAATCATCATGACTTTCCACTACCCTTTGTCATCATCTAAGGCCCATGCTACAGTTCCTGCTTCTATACCAGTTGTTGAGTACTACATCCCCAAATACCTGGATTTTTTCAGTCTTTGAACATATCAACACCTTCCTCTCCTGCCTCAGGAATTTTGTATCCAGGAAAAAAGACAATACAAAAGATCAGTGAAACCAAGAACTTGCTCTTGGAAAATATAAGCAAAATTGTTAAATTTTTAGTTAGATTCACTTGGGAATAAAGACAAAGGATGAATAAAATTATAAATGAAAGAGAAGTTATAACAGATATCATAGAAATACACAGGATAACAAAAGACTATTGTGAACATCTATATGATAACAAATTGGGCAATCTAGAATATGTGGATAAATTCTTCGAATTGCACAACTTTTAGGATCGAATCATGAAGAAACAAAATCTGAGCAGATCAACCACTAGTAAGCAGATTGAAATGTAGTCAAAAGCTACTTTAAAAAAGTACAGAACCAGCGTCTCCCTGGTGGTGCAACGGGTTAAGTCACAGCACTATGAAGCTATCCAGAGCCACTGCAGCATGAATTCGATACCTGGCCAGGGAGCTTCCCACATGGTACAGCAGATCTCTCCTGTCTCACCCGCTGCTCCCCTCAGCGGTGTACTTCAGTGGATCCTTAGCAGTGTATTTCAGTAGACCCACCTGTTTTGCTCCCCAATCTGTCTGGTGAATTCTCTCACCCCCACCAACACCTCTGGCCTACACCCCAGCTTGTATGCATGAATAAATAAATCTTTAAAAAAAAAAAAAAGAAGAAAAATCACTTAAAAAAAAAAGTAAAGAACCAGAGGACTTCATTGATGATTTCTCCCAAACATTCAAAATGTTAATATTTATTCTTATTAAACCCTTACAAAAAAATTAAAGAGCGGGGGATGCTTCCTTATCCATTTTAAGATACTAGCACTAGCTTGATAAGAAAGTAAGACAAAGATGCTACAAAAGAAAAAAATTATAAGCAAGTATACCTGATGAACATAAATGCAGCAATCTTCACAAATCATCAGCAAATTGAATGCAACAATGCATTAAAAGGATCATACATCACAATCAAGAAGAATATATTCCAGGATGTAAGGATGGCTCAGCATACACAAATAAATTGGCATGAAGCATCATACCAACACAAGGAATGATTAAAATCATATGATCATCTCAATATACATGAAAAGCACTTGACAAGATTCAACATATTATGACAAAAACCTCAATAAAACAGGTATAGAAGTAATATACTTCAACATAAAAGGCCACATATGACAAATCTATAGCTAACATCATATTCAATAGTGAAAATCAAAAGCTTTTCCTCTAACGAATGAGACAAGGATATCATTTCCACTCTCACCAATATTATTCAACATAGTATTGAAAATCTAAAGAGCACACTTAGTCAAGAAAAAGAAATAAAAGGCATTCAAATTAGAATGGGAGAGGTAAATTATCACCATTTGCAAGTGACATGATATTAAACTTAGAAAACACTAAATATTAGAAATAATGAACAAATATGGATAAGTTTCAAGCTAAAAAATCAGTACACAAAAATATATCACGATTTTACACACGAAGAACTAGCAGAAAGAATTAAGAAAACAATCATATTTGTAGTTGTGTCAAAAGGAATAAAATAGCAAGGAATAAATTTATCTAAGGAGGCAAAAGACCTCTACACTAAAAACTATAATCATTGTTTAAAGAAACAGAAAACATAAGGAAAAAGGAAGATATTCTGTGCGTGTGGATTGGGAGAGTTACCACCATCAAGATGACCATTTTACCTAAAGTAATCTACAGGTTCAATGCAATCCCTATCAAATCAAATGTGACATTCTTCACACAGATGACTCAAAAAATTCCCCAAATTTGTTGGAACCACAAAAGACCCCAAACAAAAAATTGATCATGGATGAATCAATGGATAAAGATCAATGGATACACACTCACACACACACACACACACACACACACACACACAATGGAATACTACTCAGCGACAATAATGATATGAACTCTTGCCATTTGCAACCACAAATGGTTTTGCTTTGTCTCTTCATTTGTTTTGTTTGTTTTGTTCCACATACGAGTGAAATCATCTGGCATTTGTCTTTCTGCTTCTGAAATATTTTGCTGACCATAGTCCATAGTCCCTACTAGGTCCATCCAATGGGGAGAAAGCATGAACCTAGTCTGGATACCCAGTTAAACAAAAGATGGGGTTGGGATAAAGTGTCAAGCAGAATCGGTTTAAGCTTTGGGGTGAACTAGTGGAAAACTACTGGATGATTTTAGTGGGAAGTTGATCAATGGGATGTGCCAAGCACATTCAATTTTTCAGACACTGAAAATGTTTTTGTCTGTGATTAGGCCATCTGTGTTTGCTAATTGGCACCCAGGAAAATTAGTCTCTTGTCTTCTACAAAGACTGGGAGATAGGTGCTATCTCCTTTGATTTGCAGAGATAGCTCCCAGGTTCTTGAGAATGACATTTCTTGGGTTGCAAAACTGGCAAAGATTGGGAGATATATATGCACTGCAAAGGTGTAGAAAAGGAATCTAGAATTATGGACTGAAACAAACCTGTACGAAAACAAAGACCAGAGGCCCATGGTCAGGACTGAACATTCTAAAGTTTAGACCAAGCCATCTTGCTCATTGGTTGGTTGTTCTTTCTAACATGCAATCTCAGAATGCTGCTGCATTTGATCGGTGTAACCTATGGTAGGGGATTTGTGGGGTATGCTAATAGCTCAATTTAAGATAGAGCATGTTCCCCATAGCCACATGGTTCACTGCCCTAATGTCCACTATTCTGGACTATACACCCTTGTTCCTTGACTTTTGGCACACTCCTTGGTTGAAGTGTGTATGTGTAGAAGACGTGCCTGATTACTCCTACTGTGTCACCTGTTAGTCACCAAGCTGTTTTTCCCATGGCCTTTTACTTCTCTTAGTATCAGATACATCTTGTTTTTAAAATTATATAGCTTTTATGAAATGTATTGAAGTAGTTTTTTGTTTTACTAGATTTTTAATACAATTGATTCCTGAATTGTGGTTTGTTCCTGAAATCTTGTATTTAGAATTTATCAGCCTAAAACTTTTTATTATTTGCTATTTGCTATTTTATTATTTGCTACTTGCAGTGAGTCTCACTAAGTATGTATGGTTTTGCCTCTTTCTTAGCATATGTTTTATTATGTTATGTTTGCATGCCTTCTGACTGGAAAATCCCTTCCTTTTCAGGGTGTCATGTGGTCTTAGAGCACAGCCTCTTATTTCTTGTTTCCTGATTTTCGATCTTAGTCTCTACAATAGTGAAGAGCCTGAGAGGAGGTACTAAAGATGAAGAGTCAAACAAGGAAAGTTAAATATGGTAGCCAAAGACAAAACATAGAATCAGATTCAGAGATCAGAATAGAATTACAGGATATGAGAAACCATCCCTTCATTTCTCGGGATCAGCTATTTGACTGGCTTACTTACTGCGTCAGAAGGGGCTGTGAAGAGATGCCCAGGCTGTAATTCCTTCCGTAGCTGCTTCTATGCTTCTGCTCTTTGCTGCCTGTGTTCAGTCTTTTGTTGTCCAGAGCATAACCCTGACCTTGTTTGACATCTCTGGAATTTAGGATTTTAGAATAAATTAAATTCATGGCATTCCTTGTAGCCCCCATTCTATGCTAAGCATCCTCCAGGGTGTAATACTTTTTCCATTGAAATGGAAAAATACATTCAATACTCATACATTCAATTACTCAAGTAATTGAATTCAATCGATCCTAACAGAAATTCAATCCTAATCCTAGGGGTATCCCACCAGATGGACATCTTCCTATTCCAGACTCCCCAGAGCATAAGTCACACATCTCTGTAGAATAATATCTCTCAATATAGGACAGTTATGATGTATCCCATCTCAGAATATATTTTTATTTCATGCCCCTTCTAGATAATGTCCCTGTCTGTTTTCCCTTTCATAAATCTATGAGTAAAACTTGAAATTTACTTCCCTTTCCTCATTTCTTGTACATGTATTATTTCACTAAAGTTTGACTTTTTTTTTTTTTTACAGAATTTTTATTTATTTATGTATACAAGCTGGGGTACAGGCCAGAGGCACGGGGCAGTGAGAGGGTTCACCAGAGACAGAGTGGGGAGCAGAACAGGCAGATCAGAGATACACTGCTGAGGAGAGCAGCGGGCGAGGCAGGAGAGGTCTGCCCCACCATGTGGGATTTTCCCCGGCTGGGTGTCAAACCGGCATCGCCTGAGGCCAACAGCTCCACAGCGCAGCGCCCAACCGCTGTGCCACCAGGGAGGCCCCAAGTTTGACTTTTGTTTAAATACTGTTACAGGGCAGGGAGAGGGACACCCCCGGAATCCCCAAACCTGCCCATTCTAAATAGGTTCTGCTATCTGCTGCATCAATACAAAACATATAGGACCTTTTGTGGAAACAAACTTTAATAGAACTAGATAAGACAAAGAATGTAGTTTCTAAGTCAAGCACCCAAAGTTATCCAACCCCTCGTGGGTAAAAGTTCACCCAGATAGGACTGGCTCAAAGCAAGGCCCAAAAGCCTGTCCCAAGTCTAAAGCACCTTTTTGCGGGGACGTATGGAAAAAGGTCAGAAACAGCCAGACAATTCCAGTAGGAACCAAAACACCCCTCGGCAGGCACCTATACAAAAGGGTCGAAACAGTCAGACAATTCTGAGAGGAACAGAGCAAAATCAAAACCAAAATCAGCATTGCCGTAGTCAACCTCCCCACAGGTCTCTCACCCACGTCTGTTTCAATCACTCCAGGCCAGTGCAGCTTCTTTATATGTCTCTCTGTTCCATGTGCCTCTTCTGGCCTCCATCTTTCTTTCCTTCTCCTGTCTCCTCTGTGTGTCTTGTATTTTCTCTCTTCTCTCTCTTTTCCAGCTTTTTATCTCCTGCTCAGCTCCACCCTCCCTTGGGTGGGGCAGGGAATCTGGAACACACCCTGTTCCTGGCGACCACCTTGTTATAATACTAAAGAGATTGTTGATTGCAGTGCTCTCAGATTGCCAAACGAAATATATTTTAGAATTTAATCTTGCCTGAACACCGTCCAGTATTTGTCTGTGTGGATCAATTTCTTTTCCTAGAAAATGTTGCCTCTGTTGCTTTCATGACATCACACTTTTAGTATTAGTTAAGCAGAAAAAAAGAATGATATTGAATTTGCATTCAGATAAAGTGTTCCTAAGGAAAGATGCATTTACTGATAAATCTATCCAAAATACATGTTTTAAGGGCCTCCCTGGTGGTGCAAGGGATTAAGTTTCAGCACTATGAAGCTATCAGCAGTCACTGCAGCAGGAGTTTGACCCCCAGCCAACGACCTAACCCACATGGCACAGCAGACCTCTCCTGTCTTGCCTGCTGCTCCCCTCAGCAATGTGTTTCAGTCAGTCTGCCTGTTCTGCTTCTTGTCTCCGCCTTGTCTCTGGTGAATCTTCTCACCGCCCCCACCTCTGGCCTATACCCCAACTCTTGTATGCATAAAGAAATAAATCTTTTTAAAAGAACAAAACAAAATACATGTTTCAAAACCTGTCATTTTCTGCTTTATCTCTACTGTACTTATCATCACATGTCACATTAAAAAGCCATTTGTTATTTTGATTTGTGAAATTCTTCCCCTATTCTGTGGGTTGTCTCTTTACTTTCTTCGTGGTATGCTTTGAAGCACAAATGTTTCAGTATGTTTCCGGTATGTCTACTTCCACATTTGTCTTATGCTTTTGGTATCATAACTAAGAAGACTTTGTCTAATCTAAGGCTATGAAGATTTATCTGTACATTTTCTTCCAAGAGATTTGTAGTTTTAGCGTTAATATTTTAATCTATAACTCAAAACTTAATTTTTGTATATAGCTGAGGTGAGATTCAACTTTTTCTTTCCTTCTTTTTTGCATATGGATATTCAGGGATCTTGGCACTATCTGTTGGAAACACTATTCTATTCTTATGGAAAAATTTTTGACATCATTGTTAAAATTCAGCTGACTATAGATACATGAATTTGTTTCTGGACTCTTGATACTATTCCATTCAACTATTTGTTTATTTTTACATCAGCACTACATTGCTCCAATTTTGTTCTTTGCCAAGATTTTTTTGATTCAGGATCCCTTGCAATTCCATATGGATCAGCTTTTCCGTTTCTGCAAAATAAAAAAGGAGTTAGTATTTGCTAGAAATTGCATTGAACCTGTATATCAATATGAGAAGTCTTGCCATATGAACCATATTAATACTTTCACTCAAGAACACAGTTGTCTCCCCATTTATTTAGTTTTACTTAATTTCTTTTAGAAATATCTTGCAGCTTTCATTATACAATTCTTGCACCTCCTTGGTTAAATATATTCCAAAATGTTTAATACTTTTATATGATACTACAGAATTGTTTCTTGATTCCATTTTTGAATTATTCTTTGTAAAATGTAAAAATGCGGTTGATTTTTTGTTACTGTGTCTTACAATATTGTTGAATTTATTTTGTGCTTTGTTGGTGTGGGTGCATTCTTTAGGATTTTTTTTTACATATAAGATCATGTCATCTGTGAATAGAGATTATTTTGCTTCCTTTTTTCATTTTTTAAAATTTTATTGAGGTGGCATTAATTTACAACACTATGGATTTTAGGTATACAGTTTCTCACCTCAGCAACTGTATATTTCACACAACACCCACCTCTAAATGTCAAATCACCATGTACTACCGAGCCATTCCCTTCACTTCCTTTCCCTCTGGTACCCACCATTTTGTTGCCAGAGTCTAAGGGTTTGCACAACTCAACAAAAAAGAAAACAATAACCCAATTAAAAAATTGGCAAAAGAGCTAACTAATCACTTCTTTAAAGAACACTTACAGATGGCCAACAGACACATCAAAAAAGTTCATTACTTATTTTCAGGGAAATGCAAATCAAAACTACAATGAGATGCCATCTCACGCCTGTGAGAATGGCTCATATAAAAAAGACCAGAATAAAACTGAGGTTGGTTAGGGGAACGCATAGAAAAAGAGTCTTATACCGTTGGTGGGAATATGGACTGATCCATTCCCTATGGCAAACAATATGGAGTTTTCTTGAAATATTAAAGATGGATCTACCATATGATCCAGCAATTCCACTCCACAGTTTCTACCTGAAGAATATGAAAACAATAAATCAAAGGGAAACACTTTCTGCCATGTTCGTTGCAGCACTATTTACAGTAGCTGAGCTATGGAAACAACCTAAGTGCTCAAATACAGATGAGTAGATCAGGAAAATGCAAATGCTAACCAAAACCAACTGTAATGTATGACATTAGTACATGGATATACTAACCTGATTATATGCTCTCTATCCTCCCTGTACTTAGTATGCAAAAAGAGTTGATGATTTTTCCGTGTGTTTAGTTTTTCACTTGTATTCAGATGGATGGTGAATTCCAAGTTCCTCAGATGCAGGAAGGGAGACCAGATGTTCCTATGATATATTTTTTACAACTATTTTGTACCTGCATTTAGACAATTTCTTTTGGCTATTTTTCTAAAAATAGAATTATTGGATAAAATAATTCAAACATTTAGAGTTATTTTGATATATTTTGCCTACTGTTTTTGGCATCTTTGGGTCAATTTGCAATCCTGCCAGTGATATGAAAGTGCCAATCTTGGGGATGCATCATTGTACAAGACCATTCCATTTTTCAGCTTCTACTTGTTCTTTAGATAACAAGACATTCAATTATAATTTTAGGATGCATATATTTATTACTGTAGCTGAAAATTTTTGTAATTTTTCAGCCATTTTTTCCTAGTTATAGATAAAGTTAAGGTACATCCCAGGGCTATTAGAGTTAAAATCTGTCCTTTCCTAACACTTAATGGATTTTTATTATCCATTGTAATTTGTAGTGACACATATAATTATTGGCTGAATGGCCTGTTGCCATCTCTATTATATGGTGAGTTCTATTGTTTTCTTAGCTTAGTACCTGGCACATGATAGCCTCAATGAGTAAATCTCATTGTTTAATTAACTGTCATTACTAGCGTATTTCTTAATCAGTGACATTGACATAGTATGTGTTTTTGAATAAATGAATAGATGGCCCTCCAAAATATGACACTGTAGGCATACAATAAATTTTTATTGAAGGAATGAAAGAAGTTGTCATAAAACTACCACTGCAATCATAATCACTATAAATGTTCCTGCATTTACTGCCATCATTGTGACTAACACTGAATGTAATCCAAAGGTTGGTATTTGCACATTGTGGTGTCTCTCCACAGGATGGGGAGATGTCATTCTTACAAGGCACTTTCACTGGTGTGCAAAGTGTAGAACAAATAGACAACCAGTATTTTTCTTCTTTCTTTTCTTTCTTTGCTTTCTTTTTTATCTTTTTTTTTCATTATTGTCTTCCTCATCCTGAGTATTTACAGGCTCTGAGTGCAATAGTGAAGCGAACTTCAAAATATAGAAATTCTGATAGAATGTCACAGTGCTATGGCAGAGATCAGTTCCAGGTCTTAGTGGCATGTATGTGGGGGGCCAGAATGGGATATGGGTTTGGTGGGGTTAAAGGAATTCTCTAAATGTCCAGAGTTTAGAAACTGTGGGCCTGAGTGATTGGGGGTGAGGGGTACATAGAGGGTCAGATTAAACTTAGGTTCTTGGGGAGAAATACCTTGAATTTTCTCCTAAGTGGCTTCTGCTCTAGCCCATACCCTATGACCCAAGCTTACCTTTGTTAAATGTTAATCTTCAATATTTTTATGTAAGAAGATGGTTTTAAAAGGAAGGTCAAAAAGTGAAGACTTCCCCTAACCTTGACCCGCCTCCACGTGTGGAGTGGTACAAAAACCTGCAGGGAAGGGACAGCTGCTCCGGGAGAGCAAAGAAAGATTACTTAGTGGAACTTTGAATGTTGACCATCAACAGCTTTTGGGGTCTGTCAGTATTTTGGCCAAATTAGTTTTAAGTAATCTTAGTTTAAATATGTTGCACTAGTGTAAAATTTTGATATGCTCAGTTCCTTTTTTTGAGCTTATACTCCATCGTACCTGGAGCCATGGAGAAAAAAACCTCTTACACAAAATCTCATTTAATACCCACAGAATACATATGAAGCAGATATTCTCATTATTCCCATTTTCTTTTCTTGGTGAAAACATACGCTTTCTACTAAGTGAGAGCCATTCATTTTGTTACACCTCTTCTTCTTCTGGTTTGGTAGTAAGTTCACTGTTCTCGTTCCTAAATGCAATTTTCATTTTTTCCCCTAAATTAACAGACAGGCAAGGAAACAAGCAAGCCACAGAGAGGTGCTTTTGAAGTTTATTTCATTCATGGACATCATCTTTTACCACTACCAGCTCCTGGTATCTGTCCTGGTTATACTGCTTCATTAAGTGATGATGAGGTCAGTATCCTCTATATTTTGATTATCCATAATCCTTGTGGGAGTTTTCAGTATTCATGTGAATGACCCATTGGACATTCTGAGTCTTCACATTCTGATCCCTCCTATATCTCATAAACCTGGCATACCCTTGAATATCTGTAGAGATCACTCTGTGTCGAACAGATCTTCTAGCATCTATACCTCATCCCTTCCCATCTCCTAGCCTGATACTTGATAATGAGATTCTCAGTCTTCTCCTTAAAATATTTGTGATTTTCCCCTGCCTAAAATGTGGGTACCCACTTACACACCAGACTAGCCCTGAGTACTACATCCCCAAATTCCATGATTCTTTTAGATTTTTGATAATATCAAGTTTCTTTCCCTTCTGATTTGTAGATTTTGTATGCTCACCCTACCCTCACATCTCCCTTTATATTTAACCAATTCTTCTGGTCACTAACTTGAATTAGCTAGTGCAGTCTTGAACTTCTCAGGCTGAGAAGATTCTCCTATTATATTTAGTTGTAATACAATTTTGTTACAAGTTATTACACTTACAACTGTTATTACATATCTGTGATCAGATACTTAACATATGTCATCATGAACTGTGATGACAAGATTATTTTTTCATATTTTTTGACATAATCCAGAGGACTTGAATTTCTAGATAATTAATAATTGTTGAAGAGATGATTGAAGCTTCCCATAGACGGTGAATGAAATACTTGCT
This sequence comes from Scalopus aquaticus, assembly GCA_004024925.1. Lineage (NCBI taxonomy): Eukaryota > Metazoa > Chordata > Mammalia > Eulipotyphla > Talpidae > Scalopus > Scalopus aquaticus. The sequence goes on from PVIJ01005378.1 coordinate 28,493, forward strand.
GATAGATGAAAGCAAAGATGTGCAATTGGAGTGTTTTTTTTTTTTCCAAATGGAGAATGTAGTCACTGAGATGGACTGGTACCTTCTTTGTTAGAGATGGAATCAAAGGGAGGGTAATGAGGAGTTAAGATAGAAGAGGTCTTAGTCTCAACTTGCTGAATGAGACTGAGACTGTGTAAGAATCTATGTTTATCCCATACTTGCCATGGTGCTGGAATTGATGTCTGTGAACTTGTAACATTCCCCCGGAAGAGAATCAGTGCTCAATTCACCTGAAGCAGGTGGCACTTGCCTTTGATTGGGTTCTCCAGAAATATATTCAGGTGGATACATACATACAGGAATTGTTTGTGAATTATACTGACAACAATGCCTGTTAAGGAGTGAGAGAAATCTTAGGAGGCAAAGGAAAAGGTTAAGCTATGATCCAGTAGCTGCAAGTGCCTAAGATGATTTCATGGAAAGCTGTTGAGGGGGATGGCCCTTCAGTATTGTTTCAAATGGAGGAAAGGGCCAGGTCTTTGTATTCTTGCAGAGAGCAGTCATTCAGTGAGAGATGCACTCAGGAAGAAAAAGTAATCTGGGTTAAATCAGATTTTTTTTTGTCCAAGGGAGAGTTACTCGTTTATGAGGTTTTGGTAGTCAACATTAAGAACAGATGGAGGAATGAACTAACTCATTTAAATACAGAATCCCAAAGAAATTATTTGTCTGAATCTAATTCATGAAAAGGAGAAGTGTGAGGGCCTCCCTGGTGGCACAAGGGGTTAAGTCTCAGCACTAGAAAGCTATAAGCAGCTACTGTAGCACGAGTTCGATCCCCAGGCAGGGAGCTTCCCACAAGGAGCAGCAGACCTCTCCTGTCTTGTCCTCTACTCCCTTCAGTAGTGAATTTCAGTCAATCTGCCTGTTCTGCTCCCCACTCTGTCTCTGGTGAATCCTCTTACCACCCTCCCCCCCCCAAAAAAAAAAAAAAACCCTCTGGCCTACACGCAGTTCTTGTATGCATACATAAATAAACCTTAAAAAAAAAAAGAAGGGAGAAGTCAGCTTGCAGAGCAACGTGAGCTTTCCTAGCTCCCTGAGCACGTGGTGTCCTATCAAATCATGAGGATGTGCAGGGTTAGGTGTGATGACCACACTGGCCAGATGTGAGCAGGGGGAAGAAACATTTTTTTCTCTGTTTCTCTGCCCAACCAGCTATCCCTGGGGCAGTACACTTAGCTCCGTGTGCCTCCAAGCAGTCTGGAGACTAACCTTGACTCTGTCCAGGTGTGTCTGTGTGTCCTCTGGGGCTTCCCAAGGAGTAATAACATCTTATCTGACCAGTCCCTTGTTCACAGACAGCAGCCCTGCCTTGAAGAAGTCAAGAATGGACTTGTCTTTCAGGGTGAAAATGAAAGAAACAGCTGCAAGTTCATGCATGGGATTTCAGGTATGGAAAATGAGTCCAAGGTTGAGGCTTATATTTTGGGGGCAACTATTGACATCTGACTTCTGCCTTTCTCATAACTCTGTTATAGGAATTATTTCTTGACTTGGTTGCTATGACTCTGAGTCTTCTAATATTTCTGCTGTGACACCTCTTAGCAGTCTTAAGTTTATTTCTCCTTGTCTCAGAGTAACTTTTCTTCCTGCCTCTGATGCTTCAAAATTAATCCTCTCTGTGCCATTCCCTTTAGCTTCTGCCCTTCTGATATCATGCAACTAACCTGCTTTTCCCCTAAGACTCACTGAGGGACATCTTGCTTACTTTAGTCATAAGAAGCAGCCATAGACTACTTCTAGACTCTCGAACCATGTGGCACACAGAACAGCTGATGAGTCTCAGGTTGGTCTCTGCTTCTCTCCTTCACCCACTATAGTTTGGCTCCATCCTCCACTGCTCCACTGAAACTACGCCTACCACAGTGATGGCTAGCTTTTCACAAATGCACAGTTCTCTGACTTCTCAGCTAAGAAATGAGAAATGGGCTGAAAGTTGCAGAAGAGGAGAGTAGGTAAGGAAGGGAATTAACTTTCTCATTATGTAGAATGTTAAGCACTGGAATGTGCATTTTTATATTTTTAATGAAATTCTCATGGAGATCTCAATAAGAAATACATTACTGTTACTTGCAGTTATCACTGGATTTGAATCTAGAAGGACATTGAAAACTGGGAGATAGATGGCTAGCGGGTATTTCAGATTTTGTAGCTGCCTTGTCCAGAGTTTTGGGCAATAGTGTAGTCATCATCGAGTTATGAAAAAGACACCTGGAATGATCTATAGATGCATAATCCACCAAAATGGAATTATCCCTGAATTTAAAAATATTTATGTATACATGTACATATACATGTGCAGCCCTCCCTTACACAGAAAAATACAATTATTTCAGATGGTCTGTCTTTTAAGACACACATACAGACACAAGTATATCCAGATTCATGTTTTTGTTTTAATGCTTAAGAGGCAAATCACATGGGTCATGTATTTAGTGGGCACATCTTTCTAAAAAAAAATTATTTACTTATGCATACAAGAGCAGGGGTGTAGGTCAGAGGTGTGGGGGTGAAAGGATTCATCAGAGACAGAGTGGGGAGCAGAACAGGTGGGTCTACTGAAATATACTGCTGAGGGGAGCAGCGAGTGAGGAAGGAGAGGTCTGTTGCGCCTTATGTGTCAGCTTCCTGGGCGGGGATCGAACTTGCTCTGCAGTGGCTGCTGATAGCTTGATAATATTTGATAGTGCTGACACTTAACCCCTTACAGGCCCCTAGCAGGCATTTCTTGGTAACACATGGTGTCAGAACCACTGAGTCAACTTCACATGACAATGGGAGATAGACATAGCAATGGTGAGAAAGAGCGAAGCAAACTTGAGGAGTCAAAGCAAGAAAGAGGCCAATGCTCATTTATTATTGATGCTAATAGCAATGATAACTATTATTGAAATAAGACAATCTTTGAAAATCTTGAATGCCGGTCATAAAAAATGTATGATTTTATATCATTGATTAGGTTCACTAAAGGATTTGAACCTCAGAAATTACATAACATCTCTTTAGGAAATTTTTTTCTGACTGCAAGATGGAGAGTGCTTTGAGAAGGGCATAGTAGCAAAGACAGAGAGAGCTAAGGAAATATGCAGGTGAGAGAGGCTAGGAGTGCACGCTAAGGTGGTAACATTGAGGATCAAGGAAAATATGTGGATCTAAGAGATTAAAAATAAAGTCAACAGGGACTGCTGGATAAGTAAAACAGACGAGCGATAAAAAGGAATGAGGAAGAATTGTTTCCGAGTTTCTGTATTGGTTTGGAAGGGTAGCTAGTGTGTAATTCACAAAATATGTGGCCAAAGGGAGATAGAGCAGATTTGGGAAGGATAGGTAAGTTAAATCAATTTTGAATATGATGTGTGCAGTATAGATAATTGGAAGCAAATGTAGATATTGGGAAACACAAATACACTGTGTATCAGAAAGATATTTGACCTAGAAACAGAAGAAGAAATTGAAGTATAAATATAGCTAAGACCATGTGAATGGATAAACTCAAAGATAATGTACAGAATAGGGAAGAGAGGAGAAGATGGAAAACCTGACTCAACAACATATAATGAATAGGACTGGGACATAGGAGAACACCTGCAGTGCCATGTTATGGAAACTGAGGAAGACTAATTCAACAAAATGGCATATTGATCGTAAATGTTCAGTAATGGCAAGAGGTGGTAAAGAGAAATCTTTTAAATTGATAGTCCCAAATTATAAATAATGGAATAGTAGACTTTAAACATCTAAGAACAGCATAGCCCTACTCTTATATTTAAACGAAACTAGATCTATCTTTAATTCACACACGTGGATGTCTTACCTTTTAAAAATTACCTAAATAGATTTTTTTCCTGAAACTAACTTTATTCCCTTGTATTGCCATTTAAGCCTCTTTCTTCTGATGAAGAGGAACCACATCTGAACAAGGTGATGGCACAACAGGAATGAAGAAATTATGATTTTGGTTTCTCTTCCTTTCCCATCTCTGATCCATTGATGATGGTGCTGAGTAATTCCAGCTGGAGGCTGCTCCAGCCTTCCTTTTTCCTGGTGGGCATCCCAGGTCTAGAGGAGAGCCAGCACTGGCTAGGGTTGCCACTGTGTGTCCTTTACCTCCTTGCTCTCGTGGGCAATGTCACGATCCTCTTCATCATCTGGACTGACTCATCCTTGCACCAGCCCATGTACCTTTTCCTGGCCATGCTAGCTGGCATTGACCTGGTCCTGGCCTCCTCCACTGCCCCCAAAACACTGGCAGTACTCCTGGTTCATGACCACGAGATCAGGTACACTGTCTGCCTGATCCAGATGTTCTTCATCCATGCATTCTCCTCCATGGAGTCAGGTATACTGGTGGCCATGGCTCTGGATCGCTACGTAGCCATATGCTATCCTCTGCACCACTCTGCAATCCTGTACCCAGGACTCATTGGGCTCACTGGAATCGCAGTGCTGGTACGGGGTCTGCTCCTTCTCTTCCCCTTTCCTATCCTGTTACGGAGACTTATCTTCTGCCGGAGCACTGTCATCGGCCATGCCTATTGTGAACACATGGCTGTGGTCAAACTCGCCTGCTCAGATACCACAGTGAACCGAGCTTATGGGCTGGCAGTGGCACTGTTTGTGGTGGGGTTAGATGTCCTGGTTATTAGCATTTCCTATGCCCTCATCCTCCAGGCTGTGCTGAAGGTACCCAGGGGTGAGGCCCGACTTAAAGCCTTTAGCACTTGTGGGTCTCATATTTGTGTCATCCTGGTCTTCTATGTTCCTGGAATGTTCTCCTTCCTTACTCACCGCTTTGGCCGCCATGTGCCTCATCACGTCCATGTTCTTCTGGCCACACTGTACCTCCTTGTGCCACCTTCTCTTAACCCTCTTGTCTATGGGGTGAAAACGCGCCAGATCCGCGAACGAGTCCGCAGGGTTTTCTACATAAAAAGATAGATCTGGGACCTCCCTGGTGGTGCAGAGGTTAGGTGCTGCGCTGTGGAACTGTCGGCGGAGGCGACGCGAGTTCAACGCTGGGCCAGGGAGATTCCCACATGGCACGGCAGACCTCTCCTGCCTCGCCTCTGCTCGCCTCAGCAGTGTATTTCCGTCAATCTTCCTGTTCTGCTCCCTGCTCTGTTTCTGGTGAACCCTCTCGCCGCCCCACGCCTCTGGTCTATACCCGGCTTGTATGCATAAATAAATAAAATCTTTAAAAAAAATAGATCTGAACACATCCCAATTTTTTTCTACAGAGGTCCCCCCAATGACACAGCCAGGAGTCCATGGCTAGACTAGGCTGTAAGGACAGAGCTGTTTCCCAGTGAGAAGTTCTTGTCCTACAAGTCTCATGGTATAGAATTAATCTGGGCATGCACTTGGCTCCATAACTGATTGGAATGTACTGGACAGTGGGATTTGTGAAAATTTCCTTCATCCTGCCTTTTGCTACTGACCCCAAGATTTCTTTACTCCTTGTTTCAGAGGAAGCTGAGGAAAGGATAAACTGGTGATAGCTCTGGATAGTCTGTGTTTTCAGCTTTTGCCACCAGTTGACCATGCAACATCATCTGGAGCGGGGATGGGAAATCTCCACTACGCCTGGTGGAGAGTTTTAGAGTCTTCAAATCCTGCCAGTTAGTGCTGTGAGCTCTCGGTCTCTGGGCTCCTGCGAAGCAACAGAGTCTCTCTCAAAGCAGCTGAGACAGTGAGAAAACACCTTTTTTTGTAATATGAGTGTTACTTATGTCTTTAGAAAAATGAAGTGGGGGTGCACTTAACAGGTTCTTGAAATAATAAAATATGATTTCTATTTTTTAACCATTTTTTTTGAAAAACCATTTTTTAAATCTGTATGTGATGTTGGATATTAACTAAACTTACTGTGGTAATCATTTCTATATACACATACAGACATGTGTATACAGATATGTATATATATAGATAGATATAGATATATATACACACACATAGACGTGTGTGTGTGTATATATATACACATTTACACATATGTATAGATATATACATCCTAAGTATTGTGCTGTATACCTTAAACTTATACAGTGCTAGATGTCAATTATATCTGAATAAAACTGAAAGAAAAAAAAAGGAATTTAGTGTGGTGCAGATGTATTTTCAATTTAACACAAAATCTGCGAAAAAGGTAACGGGCTATGTTCCAATTGTACAGGAAGGGAGTGTATTAAAACAAGAGGGGGACTGGAAGGGGCTTATCAATAGTCACTGACCTCGCTCCCTAGTTTGTAGTTTAGTCTCATTTGCATGCAGAACACAGAACCTTTTGAGAATGAATATCTGAAACCACTGAACACTGCTATTCAGGAACAGAGCAGATTTAAATCAAGACCCAGTGTCAAGAGAGAGCAAGTCCCTTGGAATTAAATTATCTGGAGGAAAAAGGGCATTTATGCTGGTGACCAGGACTCAAAACAAAAACTTAAATACTGTTGAAGAAAGAAAACCACATTCTTCACACATCATAAAGTGGACTTGAGAGCCTCTTACTACATAGTTGTCTTGATTCTTTATTGTGCTTCACATATATTTCAAATATATGGGTGTTAAAAATCAGAGCTGGGGCCTTAGCTGCCCAGTGTGGGATATCAAGGTTGTGTGCCAGGAAGTCTGAATAGCCTAACACCCCAGCCAGGAGTAAATCAACTTCATTGTTGGCCAGCCAACAGCGTCTCTTTGTGGCCATCAGTAGGAATAGCAACATTGGGATGAATTCCATTTCTCAGTCTCATGTTTGAAGGAAGACTGACAAAACTGGACTCGGAGAACTTCTGGGATCTCCACCCATTGTGGGGAAGGGTGGTGGGTAGCTTCAAGAAGAAGATACTATATATCCTGCTTATAAGTTACATGGAGGTTGGATGATTAGTTCAAAGAATAATAGGGTATGACAATTATATAGAGATTTTCTTTTCTTCAGTAACCTTTAAGAGTCAGTATCAAATCAATGACATGATTTAGATATTGACAAAGGCAGAGTGCCTCTTGGCATTTAATAAAGTGTAACATCAGCAGTATTTGGCTAAAGACTATATAGTAACATTCATTTCATCATCTATTCTACTAAAATTAGTTATTGTATACTGTATGTATGATTCACGCAGTAGTCATTAGCATAGATGATTACCACGAGGCAAATTACATTTTCAGAGATTATGGTCAAAATAGCCCATGAATTACAAATATTCCAATTTTAGTAGATTATATAACTAGCAAAAAAATAAATTGTTAATGGCCATTCAGTTGACTCAAGAGTCGGAAAATAGACATGTTTGCTACTTGTGGTGGTGTAAGACAGGGGTAAGGCCAGAGGCACCAGTTTAACAGAATTCACCAAGAACAGAGTGGAGAACAGCAAAGACAGATAATATTGAAATACCCTGCTAGGGAACAGGGGACTAGAAGGGAGGTGTCCGCACAGAAAGAAGGATTCAATTCTCTCTTTTATGCTGTTTCTAGCTTGGGGGCAATAGTTTGTACCAGTTAGCTGCTGGGATGTCTGGTCTGGGGCACTGGCCTTTGACACAGAACATGTCCTGGCCCTGCTTCTGCATTCCTGGAGCTGGGTTGTTTTTTCTGGACATAGTAGTCTGTTTTAGGGCCTGGTTCCCATGGCAACCTTAGCCAGTCCCCTATCAATTCAAGCCTACCAAACTTGCCTGCTGGTCAAGGAGTGGGGGCTTAGCTTTTAGCCTTATTAAATACTACCCTGACACAACTTAAAGACGTTTTTCCCATAGAGCTCATACAACTCAACAAAAACAAATGTTATTTTTACTTTATAAATGTTTATTGAAATAACATTGGTTTACAATACTGTATGTGATTCACAGATACAGAATTACACCTCTTCAGATGTATGTTACCACATCACACACCCACCCCCAAGGCACCCAGAGTCCTCCACCATAGTCCATTGTGTCCCCACCCCTCTCTCCTTCCACCTCCCCCCAACCTCAGTTTTATAGTCAGATTTCTAGGATTTGTTTTTGGTTTGGTTTTGTCTGATTTTTTTTTCTCTGTATTCCACAGATGTATGAAACCATCTGCATCTGTCTTTCTCCTTCTAAATCTTTACCATAACTACTTGAAAGTTCTTTTTAGTCTAAGATTTAGATCTTAAGCATACATAAATTTTCTTCAATTGTTTTATATGCTAATTCATACCTCCTTACCTTACTTTTGTTGAATATCAACAAACACACTTTTATTTGTAGTGTTGGTTTTACTTCCAAGTTCCAGACAGCATATTTTGAATTATTACTGGGTATCTCTATCTGGGTATTTTGTAGCTATCTCTTGCATGACTCTTAAAATATAAATTCCTCTTCTTATTCTCAAAACCCCATATTTTTTCCCATTCCTTTGTCTAATTTCATAGTAAAGAGTTCATTCTTTCTGGTCACTTCTAACGCTGTGACTTTGGGCCCTAAGACTCTGTTTTATTTAGTTCATCAAATGTCATCTTGCCTGATTGCCAGGAGTAAGTTCATCCCGGCAGGGTTGCATAATGACTCCTCAGATGTCTTTCTATATGCGTAATTCTACCCGATTTTTACTTTCGAAATGTCTGTCCAATGCATTTCTTCCTGTTCGTCCTGAAATCAAGGAGTGGTTCTTGGTATTAAAGAGAAGTCACTACCTCCGTGTCAAGTAGAGGGGGCTTGGTATAGTTTCAGAAACACTGCAATTGTAAAACAGATGTAGGCCAGGGTTTAGAAACTTACAAGATAATTCTTCCTCTGTAATTTACTAGATGTAAAATTATTTCTGTGTATTTTTGAGGAAATGCTGGGTTTTCCTTCCAGTTCTTTCCCTGCTTTTATTACCTGTCTTTTTCAAAGTAACTGCTCACCTGGTACCACAGTAAGATTTGACACATTGGCGGGACACTGACTAACTGACTAGGTTCTTAAGACTTCTTTGGGGAGGGTACTTGCTGGAAGATGCAAAGGGAAGATCATCTTTTCCTGACAAGAAAGCACAAAGCTTTATCCTCAAGACACAGAAATCATCTGTCCACTGTGCCAGGTGCAGGGACACAGCCCAAATCCCTGTGAGGGGCCCTCCTCAGGGATGGGTTTCATGTATAACTCTTGGGCCCTGGCTGTTGAGACTCAGTCACGTGCAGGGTGCAGTCTGTGGCATCCAGTACCTCACGATTTCTCAGATGCTGGGCAGAGGTAAGTGAGTCTGCTTCTGGTCATGTTGGGAGAGGGTCCACAGTGACAGTAACTATCATGGATAATGGAGCTCTGGCAACTCAACCAGGGTCTCTATAATTAGTTCATCTCCAGGGTATGCAGCAGGAGAGAGAAAGGAGAGGCGCTGGGAATAAATTATATTCACAGCCACACATGAATCACTCACAGAGAAGCACAGGGCAAAACATGAATGTGATATATAATCTGCTATCCGTAAATCCAGGGGTGTGTTTGGAGAGACCTAATGAACAACGTATGTGATATGCAAACACAAAAGAAAATACCAATGGCAACTTGCATTAGTTGGCCCAAACAGAGTCTTTCTGATATCCTTATATTTTGATTCCTGAGAAGAGAACCCCACACACAGAACACAGTCATTCTAGTGGGAGAAAGTGATAGTACATCTGGAAATGGGGCAGAATGGCTCGGAGATGGAGGCTTCAGAACATGGGTAAAAGAGCCAATTTAATTTTGCTGCAAAGGATGGAAGCTGATCCCAGGGAGAAACTCACCACAGCTGCCCAAGGAATCGAGTGACTGAAAAGAAATAGAAAGATTCATAGAGGGTGAAGAGAGAGTCTCAGAGAGTTATGGTGAAGGTGAACTTAGAAAATATACCTGCGAGTGTTTATTAAACAGAAAAAACGATGAAACCCATGGTGACCATGTCGGTGGTGGTCCTAGTGATGAGAACGGCTGCCCAGAGTGGTAACCTATGTAGACAATAATTCTTGCCAATAAGAATAAGCTTATTAAGCAGGAGTATCTTCAATTTGTAATATTTGGAATACTAAGGTACTTTTTAGAGTTTCCCTACAAAGACTATCAAAAAGTGGAAGGATTACTACGATAGTAGAAATCATGTGTGAAATGAAGAAGCAAAGTACTGGCAGTCCTAGACTTTAAGCTCTCTGAAGCTGGTGACAGACTCAAACCCTGCTACAGGTTTGCGTTTGGGTCAGTGCCTGGCAGATAGTAGGCATGGTGTGAATATTTTTCAAATGAATTAAAACATGGCTGTCACTTGTGGAGCAGCAGTGTTGGGAGCAGTGTGGGGTAATAGAGATTACTCAAAGCCGTGTGGAGTGGTGAGAAGCCTAGAGGAGCTACACAGAGATGTACTGTGCCGCCCCCTTCCAAAGGCAGTCTTGTATTACCCAGTATCAAGTACAAAGGGGACGACCATATATAGAGTGCACATACTTGGGGGATGTGTGATCAGGAATTAAGCTATTGCCTCGGGGGCTCCATTGTTCCTGCTAGTCAGAGCATAATATCTAAGATCTGCCTGCTGTTTTCAGCAGATACTTATTTCTCAGTATGTTCCTCATACCAGGACTTTTGCCCTTGGTAAGGGGGCCCCTGCATGACCATACAGCTAGCTGACAGGCAGGAACTCTGGGCACCAAGACAATATTCCCGAGATCAAGGGGGTTGGGGATCCCAGACATGAATACCTAGGAATTTCTATAATATAACAGATGAGGGCAGAGTGTGGTAGCAGTGGTAGGTTTGCAGGTGATCCTAAATAGAGAAGTAGAAAGCTTAAGTATTACGCAAGAGTACTAAGAGCTTGTAATAATTTATACTGTTTTGGAAGCTTAATTCAAGAGATCAGTCTTTCATTGCAAGAATAATGCAATAATCCAGTTAGGTAAAATAGCCTCTGCTCCCTTTCCCACCCTAAGAGACACTACAAGGAGTGAACAGAGCCCTCGATTATTCTCCCCTCGTTCTGCACATAACCTTCTGTTCCCTTCCCTTAGAGTGTGAATCACTGCCATTCAGTCTCATTTTATTAATGACATTATATTGCTCAATTACATGCTCTACAAAAGAAAAACTATTGAGGGCTATTGGTGAAGAGGGTGGCTTATAGAAAAAGTTAATAAATGGTTATGTGAGTCTAACTCGATAGCTGTGAAGAGGAAGAAACATAATTTGGTAGTTTTTTTTCCCCTGTCACACTTGAGTTTTTATTCTTCATTAGAAAGCAAAGTGGAGAGGATTATTTGTCAGATTGCAATCCAGAAAAGGCAGAAGAGGCAAATAGAAAGGTGAATCTAATTGTCATTGGTAAGTTGAAGGGACTGATAATGACTTTCACATGATGAGACCCCATTAAGAAGAAAAGGCTGGACTAACTGAAGTTGGGGAGAAAAAAGTTACAACTTTCCCTCCTATATCATAGCAAGTCTTTGGAAACAACTTCACAGTATATCATTTTTAGGCATATTCTAATCCAACTACACATCACTATACCTCCAAGGCACTTCTGGGGACCTAGGGTAAAGCCATATCACAGGGCTTTTTTCCCTCCTTAAAATTAGTACCACCATAGTAGAACTCACTGCACACAAAAGAGCATCCAAGCAAAACAGCAGCTGGCACTGCCCTGGACATGACACTCTCTAGATATGATAAACCCAATCACTATAACGCTTCCATTATATCCAGGAGCCTGCCCACAGGACACACACAGTGGCAGCAGAATTCAGAATGGTGGCCCATTCTCCTTCGCACACAACCAAGACCCAGGGTTCCAGCATGTCAGATTGCATGATTGGCACTGGGCTAGGTGCCACCCAGACTCAAACTCAGGGCACACACAGATTCCATGGTTAGGAGCCTACTGACAACTTAAGCATAGCATCATCCGTGCTGTCTCAGATAAACTCACTGTAACTCTCATGCAAACTAATCTGTATCCAAATTGATGCAATGTCTGACCTTGGGATCGCTCTAACTTTAAAAAAGAGGAAGATACTTTGCTGCCTTTATTCACATGGCACAAAGGGATTGTCCATTAATATAATGCAGTATGATGGCAGAAAATAAAGGCATAAATCACAAAAAACTCTTCAAAATATCTGGGAGCATTGAGTGTTAATCTGTTTAGGAAAAGAAATGAAATATACAATGAGTGCAGAGACTTTGTAGTTCTAGGAGGGATTGTTATTTTGCTGGAAATTTATAACAATCTCCCAATGTGTTTCAATTCCTTAGTTCATATCCAAATAGCTGCTATTCAATCCTTCTCCTTTGCTGGATTCCCCCCCACCCCCGCCCCCCCATAAAATAGTTTCAGTTTTTCAGGTCCATTTTGAAAGAATGTGTCATTCCTTTGAAACATCAGCCTGGGTCGTCAACCATTTAGCCCTCAATCTCCGTTCAGTGATATTTTACAAACAAACACACACAATCACACACACACACACACAAATAAGCACACACCCAACACACCATCTTGTTTATGCCTTATATCCTAATTAACAGTAAATATTTGCTAATGTCTTATGCAGGTTCTTCCATAGAGACTGAAAGGTGAGAGAGACACAAGAAATACAGGATTGCTGTGTTTGGAAATTTTTGCATAGTTTTCTATGTGGATGAGGCAAATACTTTGAAATGAGAATGGGGAGTCTCACATCCCCTCTCTACATTTTTCTGCTCTATGATGGAATTAAAGAGTGGATTTTCTGTTTCTCCAGAAAATAAAAGAGGTTAGGATTTCCAATCGTGCAAGAAGTGTGACCGTAACAAGGTGCCATCGATATGTTTCATCCCAACAATACACGCTTCCACCCTCCCTCCTTCCTTCTGATGGGGATTCCAGGGCTGGAAGACGTGCACATCTGGATGGGCTTCCCCTTCTTGGTGGTCTATGTAGTAGCCCTCCTGGGGAACAGCACTATCCTTTTTGTGATCTACACCGAACGTGGCCTCCACCAACCCATGTTTTACTTCCTGGCCATGTTGGCTGTCACAGACCTTGGCCTGTCCACAGCCACCATCCCCAAGATGCTGGGCATTTTCTGGTTTAATCTCAGGGAGATTGTGTTTGGTGCTTGCATCACACAGATGTACATTATCCACTCATGCACTAGCCTGGAGTCCGTGGTGCTGACGGTCATGGCCATAGATCGCTATGTTGCCATCTGCAACCCCCTGAGATACAGCATGATACTCACCAGCAAGGTGGTAGCCCTTCTGGGCGTACTCATCATAGTCAGGACTTTGATGTTTATGACTCCCCTCATATTCCTTATCTTGAGATTGCCTTTCTGTGGTGTCCAGATTATCCCCCATACCTACTGTGAACACATGGGTTTGGCAAAGTTAGCTTGCGCCAATATTCGGGTCAATGTCATCTATGGCTTGGTTGCCTTCTCAGTGGCCTACATAGACCTTTCTGTGATTGGGTTTTCTTACGTCCAAATCCTCCGTGCTGTCTTCCGACTACCGTCCTGGGACGCGCGGCTCAAGGCGCTCAGCACGTGTGGCTCCCACGTCTGCGTCATGGTAGCTTTCTACGTGCCAGCCTTCTTCTCCTTCCTGACACACCGCTTTGGCCACAACATCCCTCATTATATCCACATACTTGTGGCCAATCTGTATGTGGTCGTTCCCCCTGCCCTTAATCCCGTTATTTATGGGGTCAGGACAAAACAGATAAGAGAGCGTGTGCTGAGAATGTTTAACCCTAAATCTGTTAATTGACCTTTAGCCCCACAAAGTTCTTCAAGATAATTCAATGTGACAATGATAAGGTTAAAACAGAGGCAAACACTGAAAATATTTTCTCCGAACTCCTGATATTCCCACACAAACCCATCATATTACTTCCCCCAATTCCTGATAATTTGCACACTCCATTGGATTGTATAGCACAAAGATCACAAATAATTCTATCTGGTTGCCATAAGAAAAGTTTAAAAATATGCCCATATTCAAACTTCACTGATACTGGAAGATTGTTAAAGGGGGAAAAACGTTTGGAAAAGTTGTGATCCCAGTAACTGCCTTGAATAATTTCCTCCCACATGGAGATTCTCTCCATTCATATATTGAAGTCTGACATTCCTATCTGTAAAGATGAGGTGAGGTTTTGTGAAAACCAAGCAGAATACAGAGGTAAGAGATATTGTAACAGGGTGGTCCCCAGGGGAAGGGAAGATTCCAGGTTTCCTGCCCCACTCAAAGAAGAGTGAAGCTGAGCAGGGAGGAGAAGAAGCTGGAAAGGAAGCTGAAGAAGGGAGGAAAAAGCATCATCCAAAAGGAGACCGGGAGGAGGCACACGGAGCAGAGACACACGTGAAGAAGCTGCGCTTGCGTCTTGGTCCTGGGCTGGTTGAAACAGACGTGGGTGAGAGAGGTGAAAGGTGGGGAGGTCAGCAATGGCAGCTTTTAACTTGGTTTGAGCCTTCTGTATCAGACATACGGGGCCCCTTCTGCCCCTTTCCTGTGGGTCCCCATCAGGAGGTGCCTCAGACTTGGGGCAGGCTTTTGGGCCTCAGTGGCCCTGCTTTGGGTCAACCCTCTTTGGTGGGGCATTTATCCACGAAGGTGATACTGAACACTGGCCTCAGTTTCCCTCAGCCAATAAAAGGAAACAGAGTTTGAGGAGGAGGAAAGTAGTTTAATTTGTCTATAAACTGAGGAAGGCAGCAAATTCGTGTCTGAAAGACACGAAGTTTGTTAAATGCAAGAGATAGGAATGCTTATCTGGTGCAGCAGGAAGGGAGGCCTGCCCTGTTTCACTGCATCGCTCACATTGTAGTCATGAGCCAAGCGTTAGTATCTGCAAATAGGTCATTTAATATAATTGAACCTTATGAACTTGACATCTTATGAATTTCTCTCAGTTTGCATTTCAGTATGCAGTAACTCTCCTCGAAAATATAAATAAATAAATATATATATTTAAATATATGAATTTTGTGTGTGTGTGTGGGGGAAATTATGATATTCAATAGTAGAGGAAAAGAGTGAAAATTGAAAAGGCAAACACCTGTGATGTATGAATACATACAGAAGCCATTCTAGTGTATCAACTCTAAAAGCTTATTTAATTCTAGTTAACTTGTCCAGATCTTCCAGAACTCACTGAGGTAGGGATGCACTGTACTTTACTCCCTGTCAGCTGAATGCCTCCTGGGTTTAATATGCCACTCTGACTTGGTTCTTGAATGAAGATAGATTGTCCTTATAATATCCAGGAAGTATCCTCCTAATCTTGCTTTTCTCAAAGTTCTAATCATAGTAAGCTTAAAGAACTTATCAACAAATTTTAATGCATGTTGATATAAGTAATAATTTTTCAATAGATCTGGTATAATTTTTTATCTGTGGATTTCTGAATAGTAATCGTGTTTCTGGAATTAACTCTATTCAGTTGTGAAGCCTCAAAGACTTTTTACAACAATGCACATGATTTGTGAGCACTTTTTTTGAATTTTTGCAACTTAACTTACAAAGGTAACTAGTAAAATGTTTGTTATATATTATTGTTATTTTAAGATTTTTGGTAGCAGTTTACATAACTTCATAAAATCCCCTAGGTTACTTTCAGTAATTTTCAAATGTTGAGAGGTGTCTATAAAGTACCTTTGTAACAGCGTGGTCCCAATGTCCCCTTTCCCTGAAAGGGACGGTTCCAGGCCGCCTACCCCACCCATGGAAGGGTGGAGCTGAGCAGGGAAAGGATTGGAAGCTGGAGAGGAGGCAGGGGAAGGAAGGAAGAAAGATGGGGCACAAGAAGGAGACCTGGAGCAGGCACACGGACCTGAGAGACATGTGAAGAAGCTGCGCTTGCTCTTTGGTCCTGGACTGGTTGAAACAGACGTGGGTGAGAGACCCGTGAGAGGTTAACAGTGACAGCTTTTGTCTTGATTTTGATTTTGCTCTTTTCTTTGCAGACTTGTCTGGCCCCATCTGCCCCTTTCCTTGGGTCCCCTGCAGAAGGTGCCTTAGACCTGTGACAGGCTTCAGCCTCAGTGGCCCTGCTTTGGGCCAACCCTGTTTGGCTGGGCATTTACCCACGAGGGGATGGGTAACTTCAGTGCTTGGTTTGGAAACTTTATCTTTTCTGTATTGCACACTAATTGTATGAAGTTTCCTTTCCATTAAATGTACTATGCACTAGAGTATGTTTTACTTTGATGTGGTGAAACCTATTAAGAGCGGGTAGGTTTGGGGGTTCTGAGGCACCCCTCTCTTTGCCCTGTAACAAAATTAATCAGGAGTCATAAGGGTTTAAATGCAGGTTCTGGCCATGATTGAAGAACATTGAGAACTGCACTTAGAGTTCTTTGAGCTTCAGTGTACCTGCCAATAAAATGTAAAAGAATGTTCATTGGGCTTTGTGAACCAAAAAGACTGCTGTGGTAATTTTTATACTCGCAAAACATTAAAAAAATGGAAACAAATCAAAAAAATGTATGTCTGGTGTGATTGTTAATTCTAACTTCCCCAAATTCTCCTGGTCTCAGTTCCTCTCACAATGATCTCAAAAATTGCTAATAATAAAGTCTTCAGTGTTGCCAACTAAAACATACATAAAACCCCAGATATAGCCTATGTTGCAATGAAAGCCAGTTATAGATAAAATATAATACAAAAAATTATGGAATCAACAAATGTAAGAATGTGTATATGTGTGTTTATTGGGTTACTGCTTTTCATTATTGAGCTTTGAATGTTTAGTTGTGTGTGTGTGTGTGTGTGTGTGTGTGTGTGTGTGTGTGTGTGTGTTCTTATTGGCCTCAGGAAAGTGATGGCTACCTTTGCCTCCCCCTACCCACACCAAGCCCATAATATCAAGAGTGTAAATAAAGCCACATAATTCCATTCCTTGACCATTAATAGATGACATTAACTAGATGACAAGAAATGGCATGATTTTAATTATTTTAAAAAATGTAAAGTTTTCAGCTGAATTTCCCACACTTGTCACTGATTAGGTTCAGAGTGTGCAGAGAAAGAAATTTAAAGGCTATCTGGAAGAGAGGTGATGGCGTGGAAGACATACATCGCACAAGCACAACCTCCAGAAATTAAAAGGTCTACACTAAGTTCTAAAATGTCAAACACAGGTGAGGGATGTCCTTGGAAACAACACTGACTACAAGAAAAGTGTGTTCAAAGTGAGTGGGAGCAGCAGTTGCAGACTCAGAAACACATTTGTTTTTCTGGAAGGACGAGATAACTGAAAGAAAGAGGTTCCTCCTTAGAGATGCTCCAGCAAGATTATTTAAATAAGCTGATATCCAGGATACTGACACAAGGAGGTGCTATTGGATTAGGAACGTTATCAAAATAAATGAGATGCTGGAAAAATCAGTTCAAAAAATACTGCAGTAAGAAATAAATGGAATTACACCATACACAAAAATTAATTTGAGACATATCAAAAGCCCATATGCAATGGCTATAAAACTCTTAACTTTTACAAGCTATAAAACTCTTAGAAGAAAACATAGGAGTAAATCTTAGTGACCTTCAATTAGGCAATGGTTTTTTATAATAATAATAATAATGATAATGTGTTATAATAATATCACAAGGACAAACAACTGAAGATAAAATAAATTGGGCTTCACCAAATTAAAAGTATGAATTAAATTTAAAAATTTCCGAGGACAGTATCAAGAAAGTGAAAAGAGAACCCACAGAACGGGAGAAATATTATTTGCAACGCATGTACACCTGATAAGGCCACACTGGCACTCATTTTTTTTTAAATATATATTTTTATTGTTATTTATATCTTTTACATTTTGTTTTCCCCTTGGGTAAACAACCACCAATTCACCCGTGATCCATCTCCCTGGTCCCTTGTGTCCTTTTCTACTCCATTTTGTGCCCTTATCCTCCCCCTCTTCCCACCCCCCCCTCCCCAAGTGTCTCTCTCCTATTTGGTTGCCTTATAGTCCTGTTATAAGTGAAACCATTTGATATTTTTCTCTTTCTTTCTGGCTTATTTCGCTGAGTATGATCCCCTCTAATTCCATCCATGTCGCTGCAAATTGCATGTGTTTATCTTCTTTGAATGCTGAATAGTATTCCATTGTGTATATGTACCACATCTTCTTGATCCAATCATCTATTTTTGGACATCTGGGTTGCAGCACTCATTTTTTAATCCTCAAGGTCCTTGGGATCCCCATGGGACATTTCATATGGGAAGGGTAAAGTATCACTATAAATTCTTACTCCTCAGTACAAATGATCACTTCACAATGCCCACAGAAAGATGACCCTTTTAGAAGCTGGAAGAGGTGCTAAAACAGTTGGTAAGTTGGCTCTCAACTGGATAATGAAGGACTCTGGGAGAAGCCAAAGGCAAAGAACTCAGGACTGAGGAAGAGATGACGAAAAGAGTAAGATGACTTAGAAGCATTCATTATAAAGTCCTCCAAAGAAGGATAAAGAAAATGATTCTTAAATGATTTTGAAAATTAAGGAAGAAAAGTAGGCAAAGAACATCCCTTATTTTTATGAAACTTGGGTATATCCATCCATGATTTGATTAAACCCATAACCAGTTACCACGAATAGTTTAATTCTTACTTTCCTCATTCCTCTTCTCTCCTTTCTCACGTATACACTACAGCCAAATAAAGTTGAACTTCCAATGATAATCTATGTTTTTCACTATCTTTTTTGGTGGATCACAAAATACTGTTTTACCACTTCAAGAAAATAAGGAATCAGAATATTTATTGCTACTTCTTCATAGTTTTCCTTCTTTATTCTTCCATCCATATATTGACTGCAGATGACACTTCAGCAACAGCGGTCACTGATGGCTTCCAAATGTGTAGCATCAACCGTGTTCTTTTCCTGAGTGTCAGGCATTTATATCTAATTGTTTATTTGGTGTGACACTGGGCATTAAGTCTCGCTGGCAAATATCTAGGAGTGGGTTGCTGAAAAATAATTAACCTTTAGTTTTAATGTCAAAAGAAATATCCAAAGAATTTTTCACATATCCATTAGCAATGTATGAAAGTTTTTGTTATTCCACATCTTCTTCAATATATGGTAATGTCAATCATTTTCCCTTTAGTCAAGAAGCATAAAGTGGAAAATACTTTGGGACATTAATTTTCATTTCCATGATGACTATTGATGTTGAGTAACTTCCACTTGTATATCTTCTATTAGAAGTGTCTGCTCTGTCTCGCCCCCTTTTTAACTGGTTTGAGTCTATTCTTATTGTTGAATTTTAATTATATTTATTTATGTTTTCACAAGACTTGTCATTATGTGGAGAAATTTAATTGTTTTTGCATGTTTATTGTCTTTATTGCTAGCTTAAAAAGTAAGAATTATGCTAAACCAATCACAAACCTTTGACATCTGACTGATAATTGAGGCTCCCAGAGGCGAGGGTGTTGGGGTTGGAGCAGAAGAAGGGGGGAGTACAATGGAGTTTGGACTATTGGGGGGGCTCTGATGATAGGCATGGTGTGAAGACATTGGGAGAGGTTTGAAAGTATAACGCTTAAAACAAATATGAGGGTGTAAATCAGCTTTACCTCACTGTATATTTAAAGAGTGAGGAAAAACAAGGGAAATAAAAGGTGTGTAAGTAAAAAAAAAAGCGAGTTATGTAAAAAGGACTATTTCTCTATAGCCAGCATATACCTTAGCTATTCCTACATCTAACAACACCAGTTACAAAGTAAATAATAACTATTAAATAAATAAATGAATCATTTATATCTCAGGAAGACTTAGGAGGTCCAGAACATCCAGGCTTTCCATTAAAATAACTTTGTGTTCTGCTAAGAACTGACTTTTAGCCATTTAATTAAATGCAATTCTTTTTATAATTAAAGGATATCTGGCAAACAATAATTGAAGCTCTGTTCAGCTTTTTCTTTCAATTACTGTAAGCAAAAATTTAAGTTCCATAAAAGCAACTTTGTCTTGTATAATGTTTTAATGCAAGTGTTTAGTACTGTTTCTTACATGATTGGTATGCCTTAAATATCATTTTAAATAAATAAAGGGGAAAAATAAATATCAGTATAATTATATTTTGCTTTAACGTACAAAATAAAACATTTAAACTTGTAAGAATTAGATTTTAGAATTGGATTATTAGTGATGAATTTATAGTATATACAGATGTTGATTTCCATCATTCCTAGAACTGTAGCAAAATATCAAGTTAGGGATGTATCTCAGAAAAACAAGATGTCAAGAATCTGGTGAGTTCTGTATTTGAGAACTTTTTAATTTTTTACTTTCCACTGCAGGGTCTTTTGTTGTGAATTAATTGCATGTCTTTCCAGGATGTGAGAAAATGGCATGAATGGGATTGAAGTTTAACACATTGAGGAAAAATTGGCCAACAATCATGAAGTTATCCTATTCCAACACCACCCAATTCCATCCTTCCTCTTTTTTCCTCTTGGGTATTCCAGCCCTGGAAAATTTTCATATCTGGATTGGGTTCCCCTTTTGTGCTGTATATCTGATTGCCCTCCTGGGGAATATTACAATCTTTTTTATAATTCAGGCTGAGCCTAGTCTCCATCAGCCCATGTTTTGTTTCCTGGCCATGTTAGCCTTCACCGACCTAAGTCTGTCCACCGCCACTATCCCCAAGATGCTGGGCATCTTCTGGTTGAATCTCAGGGAAATACTTTTTGGTGCCTGTCTTGCACAGATGTTTATGATTCACCTGTGCACAGGCCTCGAGTCTGGAATACTGATGGTCATGGCCATCGACCGCTACTTTGTCATCTGCAATCCCCTGAGATATGCCATGATCCTCACCAACAAGGTGGCGGCTATTCTAGGTCTAGTCATGATCGTCAGATCTTTAATCTTTGTTATTCCTTTCGTGTTTCTCATCTTGCTGCTATCATTTTGTGGTGCCCAAATCATTCCCCATACCTACTGTGAGCACATGGGCATTGCCCGCCTTTCCTGTGCCAGCATCAGGGCCAATAATTTGTTTGGGATGGCTGCCTTTTCTGTGGGGTTTCTTGACCTTGTTGTGATTGGCTTTTCCTACGTGAAGATACTCTACACGGTGTTTCGTCTGCCGTCATGGAGTGCCCGGCTGAAGGCTCTCAACACCTGTGGCTCCCATTCATGCTCATCTTCTACATCCCAGCGTTTTTTTCTTTTCTGACACACCGCTTTGGTCATTTCATCCCTGGCTATATTCATATATTTCTGGCCAATCTGTATATGGTTGTTCCACCCGCACTCAACCCCATTATCTATGGGGTCAGGACGAAGCAGATTAGGGAACAAGTCCTAAGAATTCTTAACCCTGAAGATGTTTGATCTTCAGTTGTCCCAGCTGTCATGATAGACATGATATGTAGTTGGATTCAGCTAGGAAGAGAAATCAAGCCCAGTCAGAGTCTGTATTCTAAAGGCTCCCAGCCACGATTGCAGCATACCTGTGCGTTAGCCCCATTGACTGTCTGAACCAGCTGCATGAAACTTCACCAGGGACATTAATCATTGTCCTCCTGACCTCACCACATGTCTACAGTTCACTGCTCCACCATACAACTGTTGTATGTAGGTGATTCATTGTTACTTTTCACAACTGAGTAGAGTAAACATGCCAAATCTTTCAAAGATTGGCTTGACTTAACTGGGTTAGTTGCTTAATTGAATTTCTGTAAAGCCATTTTGGAACTTGTAATCAAAGAGAATTAATCAGTTTCCTAAGGAAATTAAAAGTTAAGTAGAAATTATAATGCTACGAGATCGCCACTTCTAATAAATTATATTATGTGATATATATGTATATGTATATATATATATATACACACACATTTATACACACATTTATGTATATATAAGCAATTTTCCATAGAGGTAAATTAAGAAGTTCTATGCAACTTTCTCTAAGAAAATAACTAGAAAAGTAGCCCCATTTCCCAATAGTAATGTATTAAATTAATTTATTCACTTTAGTGTGGCCTCTGGTGTTCTTGGAGTACTCCCTACTAATCCACATACCTCAATAACCATAGAAGTAAACTTTGAATCCAATGTGACCACAATAATATCTCAGATATCTCTCCAGTTTATATGCAGGGCTCTAATGTAACATAGACTACTTCCTGCACTATTATTAAAATGATGACCACTGTAATGTATTAGGATTCAATCGTGGTAATAGACAGTAGACAGATGAAACAACTGGAAAGACAGTACCATAACTTTTGTCCATTAATTTTTATTTTTTTCTAGCTTCATTGATTTTTAAAATAGTTTCTCTAAGCTTTTGTCCCTCGACGTCTGGGTCCTGCCCCAATCATGAGCCTAGCGTGCTTCCACAACTAAGAGTACGCCTGGTCAGAGTCCTGGGTGTTTGTGTTCAGAATGTGCTGATGGGAAGTGAAGGCACAGAGGGATGGGATAGGGCACTGATGGGTTTGACAAAGCTAGCCCCGTACTGGTCAGATCTTCTTGTTACTTATGCCAATTAGTTTGGACCTGTCAATGGCTCTTCAAGATAGTGGCCTCTCACAATTTTCTAAGGAAGGTTTTAAGGTAGGAAGATATGTTCCTGCCACAGAAGTTGATCTAGACACTCTCAATGTTCTCCATCCCTTCCTTTGCCACTCACTTCTTGCCTAGATAACAAGCACTTCTAGAAGTCACACTTTAGCTGCCTGGTTATGAATTTTCTCTTCTTCCCTGACACATGCTCTCACTTGGGCATTAAGTTGAATGATTTAGCTCTGCATATTTAGTGTCAAATCACATGGGGGCATTTATATACTATTCTTCCAGACCTCTCTGCCTCTGGTTTTCAAGCCTTGCTAATTACCTCTTTATACCAAGTTGAGGACCAGATGCACTGCTTAGGTTCCTATATCCTTGTCCGAGGTCTACCATGATTAAAAATCAGCAATAGCTCATTTTCAGCTTGCACAGAGTGAACTGATTCATTCATTAGCAGACCTGAACTTTATCCTCCTCTTTATTTGATCACTGGGACTCTCTTTGAGGCCACTGGTGTGAGGAGAGGGAAAAGCATGCATGTAAATGAGAGAAGCAAAATGAGATCTGGGGCAATTGATTGTGTAACTGTCTACTATGCAGTTACTCTTGGTCACCCCAAAATACCCCAAGGGTATTCTTTTGGCAGAATAAGTTACAGCTGTGCCTGTCCAACTTTACTACTTCTTGCTCTAGAGGATTGCAGATGTAATTTGAACAATGACTAATTCTCTGTTGCATTCTTTATTTCAGATTTTATGGGCATATGCTGGGACTCATATTATGATTTGTTAAAGACTCCACATAATTTAACTACCGCTAGTATCAACTACACCATAATCCTATGGTCTGAGAAACAGGGCTGTTTAAACCTCAGCATAGACCTATTGCAGTGCTCTCTTGCCCTTTGTCCCAGTCAACACTGTCAGCTTTCAACATCTGGTAAACACCTGGTAAACAGATCATGGATCAAATCAGAATACTCAAGGCTATTAATTATTTTCTCTAAAATCTAAAGAGTCCTCTTTCTAAGTGGTAGGAGGTTCAAGGTATAGTAACTTGTCCTCCTCATGGGGGTGATATTGGAGAAGACTCCTGAACACTTGAAATGTACAGACATCCTTCAGATGGCAAGCTCCTGAATCTGAGGTATGCATCTCAGGGCCTGTCCTGTACAGGTATCTTAGAGACCCAGGGTGAGGCATGTTTTCTGCTTCACCATCCTGACTTGTCTGATGGAATCCAGGAGCTTTCTCCTGGTGAAATGGAAAGTCACAGTGATCCAGGCTCTTTCAGTGTGTACAGTGACAAAGAACAAAAAAAATTAACCAGTGAATGAAAATCTTTATATAGGCACTGCTTACTTCAATTGAATAAAAACAGCTCTGGTGTATTTTTTTTATTAGAGATTAACTGAAAAGAACACTCCAGCAAAAACAATATCAGCATAGTAAAAACTTTGAGTTTTCCTAACGTGATCACATTCATTCCTTACACCAAATATACAAATTAGGAATATGAGACATAATTTAAACAACTTTTCAAGTAACAGATTGGTAGTTGAATTTTGTTGTTTAACCTCTAGTCCTGAGCCCTTGACTACAAGGACAGTGAAAAGAAAAAAACTAATTACCACAAGGGCAACCTTACATTTACTCTGCCAGGCACTAATGAAGCATATTGTGAAGTAAACAATCAAATATAAGCAATCATCTTGGATTTTTGTATTAAAAGTGTCAGAAAAAAGGGCTTCATGAAAACATTTCACTCAATTAGAACTAGCGGTCATAGATATTTTTAATAAATTAGGGAGTTGATTTGAGTGTTTTATAGTTATTCCAAACTATCAGTATAGAAGTGTACATGATTATTTTTTTTTGTATGTTGTATGATATTTTTATTGATATGTTTCTGGACAATCAGAACTTGGTACCAATTGGCATTTTGCTTAAATCCCCTTGCTCTAAGGTTCTGCTTTTATATTTAATACTTTTATTTCCTAAGTATCACATTCTACCCATTCAAATGGTGCAGGATGATTAACTCTGAGCAGTCTCTATGCCTTCAGAGGCAATAGTACTGCTTAGGGACCACAGAATGTGGGCAACTGAGAGGGAAGTTTTCTCCCTGAAGGATAAGAAAATAAGGGGCTCTTGATTCTCTGGTCCTTCCAGGGACAGCAAGGCACTCTTCCCCTGGGGGAGCAAAGGACGTTAAAGTGCAAGCATAAACTCTCCCTCTTGAAAGCCAGAGTGTAGAAGATTCAGGCAGACAGAGCCAGAAACACCCCTCACAGGCAGAGAGAGCTCAGTCTCCACTCAGTAAGTTTGGCTTCAGCACACAATAACAGCACAAACTCACCACTGTGGTATTGGACACCTGGCCAGCACAGTGATGGTGGTGGGAAAAATCTGGACTTGCCACTGGAAAAATTGCAGGATAGAAAGTTGAAGATAGGTGCTTGAAGGGAAGTGGAGGTGAGAAAAGACATAGGGCCAGAGAGCGATGACAGCCCAAACTGACCCTGGACTTCTGTGGTCCATGGGGAGAGAGATTTGTTTCAGATGGAAAGTCAGGGCACTGAAGCAGAGTATCCTGTGGGAGAGATCTCAAGCAGTTTTCATTGAATTTTTATGGGAACATGAAGGAGAATGTAGGCAAGGCAAGAAAGTTACCAATCACGTCCTTGATCGATATGTTGATCCTTATCGATATGTACTCTAGGAACTCTTCACTAATCTGTCTTTTACTGCCTTTCTCATTTCCTAAAAGAAACAACTGCTCATCTGCTTTTGTGTTTACTTCTCCTTGCTTTCTCAGCACAATCCCTTCTTTTTCAATTATCTTTTTTTTTTCTTTTTGTGAGATTTCTTTACTGTTAACTGGAAGTGTTTGATGGGTTTATTAAACTCAGGGCAATATTGGATTTTCACTACAAATTTTCATCTTCATGAGTAATAATACTTTCCATAATGCAACACTGTTCATTTATCACATAATTATCATTTTTGAGGTATTGTTTTATTCACATTTTAAAAATGAGTAAGTTTAAAGAAGGTCTTCTGTGACTAGAGATTTCTCATACTTTAACCTTTTAAAAGTTTACAGAAACATTATGTCATTCCATTTCAATATTGGCAGGTGGGATTGGGATCTCATTTTGAAAAGATTTTTGACATAACAATAAAGAGTTCTTCTGTCTTCCCTTTTATTCTTTGTTAGATTTGATATTAGAATTTCTGCTAGAAACAGTGAGAACTTGACACACAAGCTAACATTCATAGTATGAAGAGAAAGGATTACCAGAATGGAGGACTAACTAGAGTGTATAGCAATTGGACAGGAATGTCTTCATCTTGAAAATGTATAGGCTCTGAACTCAAACCAGCTTACTAGGGCTTGGAGCAAGAGAAAAGGTTAGGGAGTGATACAGAATGAAGGGAGCAAAGAAAATGACTGAGTAGAAAACGGTGCTCGAAGCTGGCTTCTCCTGGGGATCTCTTAGCCTGGGGACTCTGTGGGCACTGCCATGAGTCCCGGTTCAATAGACAGAAGATTAGACTGAGAGAGAGTGGGCAGAACAGAAGCACACATGTCCAGAAAATGGATGATGGAAAAAGATAATTGAAAAGGATGGTGTCACTTATATATGGAACATAGAAATGAAACAAAGCATCAGATAAAGATAGCCATTAAAACCAACCTTTGAAAGGTGAACATAGATCTGAGGCACCCAGAGGGAGAGGGACAGAAGGAGAGCACAGTGAACTATGATGAAGGACTATGGGTACTTGGTGGTGGGAGAGCTGTGGTGGAGGGGAGAGGTCCTATACTGTCAAAATATTAATAAGAATGTAAGCAATGAAATTTAGAAAAGTAAAGAAATGATAAAATAAAATGAAATGCTCTGACTGAAAAAAGTCTGCACAGTTATGGCTCCTCCAGACACCAAGAACAGCAATGACAGTGTCTCAGGTCACCGAGAAGAGTTATTTGCAAAATAACCCTTCGAGGTCATGACTGTTACCCCAGGAAGGCTGTCTGAAAGATGCCGGAACAATACAGTGGGCAATGAGCGCTTGTATCCTGGACAAAGAAAAGTAACAATTGGAGAAACAAGGACAGAATAATATAAATGCAGGGAGGCAAGAGGAAAACCATTGAGCGTACTGTGAAAGTAATGATACTCTTCAAAATGAGGTCAGGAGCCCTGTGCAAATGTACAGCTCCTGCCCTGGGATTCTGTCCGTAACCCGGCACACCACGTCTTCTGACTGCAATAGTCAGGCTGATCTTGAAGACCTTCTCTTTTGTCTCAGTATCTGAGGTTGAACCATGATACATTGTGGGCATGATACACGGTACATTTATTTTTTCTCTCTCTCTGGATTTATTGGAAGTCTTGGATTTGCTGTGAATCTATTTCCTCTCCTGAAAAGTCTGCATGTCTCTGCCATGTTACTGCCCCTCCTCGAGCTGGAATTCTAATTGTATGCGCAATTGATGATTCTCTTATTTCTCCTATACTTTCTTCAGTAGTCCATCTGCTATCAATTTCTCTCCATCCTCATTCTGAGTCGAT
Source organism: Scalopus aquaticus (assembly GCA_004024925.1). Lineage (NCBI taxonomy): Eukaryota > Metazoa > Chordata > Mammalia > Eulipotyphla > Talpidae > Scalopus > Scalopus aquaticus. Next base: position 55,613 of record PVIJ01005378.1, read on the forward strand.
TCTTCTGACCTCTCTATCTCTGCAGTAGAGATAATTCACTCTATAGCTATCTTTAATCTATGTTGAGTTCTCCAGTAGTTATTATTGTTAATATTGTATTTCTGAAATATATCTGGTCTTTTTGTTTTTTACAGCTGCTCTATTACTTTTTATAGTTTCCAGTACTCTGAACAAAATGTAAATTCTGAAAGTCATCTTCTTAATTCCAGTTAGATAAAAAAGACAGAGTGATCCTGTCTAACAAAATACTATGTCCTTGCTCTTTACTACACTTTGCTTTTTCTATGTATCCACTGGCATTTCATTCTAAAATGTCCTTAGTTCTATCTCCTAGTTCACCAGTCACCTTTTAAATTATAGTTAATACACTGCTAAACCTATCTGTTAAATTTTTAATTATATATATTTTTCATTTCTAGGAGATAAGACTAGATCTTTGAACTATGCTTATCTTTTGAGCTTGTACTTCATTTCTTAAAATCCAGTAAAGGAATATGTTCAACATTCTTTAACAACATCTCAAGTTTTAATTAGGTTGGCTTCTTCTATTCTTTGTTTTTGTGGGCTCTTATTCATGATATTTTAAAGTAATTTATTCAAAAGTTTCTGTGTTGAAATTGAGACCGAAGATAAAAGTTGATTCCTCAAGAAAGATTTTGGCTTGATTCTGTCATTTTCTGGAGTCACTACCATTTTAGGGTGACTTTAAATACCTTTTTGAGCCAGCCGATGAACTCAGGCTGTGAACTCACATGAGTAAGACCCTGTAGTTCAGAATTTCCAGAAATAGTTCTCTCTTTACACTTCTCTCATAGAATAATTTGAGGCAGTCATTTTTCTCTGAAGTTGCAGGTCGAGTGGAGATGAAGGAATTGGCTTATTTCTGGTGCACACCTTCATTCAGGGTGTAGTGCTACAAAGTCCAGTCTATAGGAAAGATCACCTAATAGAATCCCCACCTGCTGAGTCTGAATTTTATCTTCTGTCCTTGAGGTTCCTTAAGTAATGAAAACTGTTGCTTTTGTGTATGTAATGCCACAAATGCCCTTAGGCTGAGAGTTAATATCAACAGTTGATTTTGATATTTATATTTCACTCAATCTCTAGTATGAATATTATTACTTGTCTGCTCATAGATGTATTCAAGGTATGCAAACAGATACGAGCATAGGATAGGTGTAAGTCTAAGTATGGATATGAAGATGGGTACTGACAGATTGAGATTGACATAGTCATAACCATAGATATGATTTGTATTCATTTTCATTAGGAGATTTTACTACCTAGATATGCTTACTACTCACCCCATCAAAACCCTGATAGTGGGTATCACTTAATTTGAGAAATTTTTATGTTTAAATTTTAAAGTTTAAATTGAAATATTTTCTCAGTTTATTATTTTACATTCTACTTATTTATTTTTTATTTTCTTTTTAAAAAAGATTTATTTATTTATGCATACAAGCTGGGGTACAGGCCAGAGGCGTGGGGCGGTGAGAGGGTTCACCAGAGACAGAGTGGGGAGCAGAACAGACAGATTGATGGAAATACACTGCTGAGGGGAGCAGAGGCAGAGGTCTGCCGCACCATGTGGGAATTTCCCCGGCCAGGTGTTGAACTCACGTCGCGGCTGCCGACAGCTCCACAGCACAGCAGTGCTTAACCACTGCGCCACCAGGGAGGCCCCTTATTTTACATTCCATTTAAAGAACACTTGATGCTTAAATAATTAGATTCATTAGCTATTAACCAAGAAAACAAACTGAAGACAAAGTCACACATGAGAAAATATAAATTGAAGCAGATGAAAATGCAAAAATGGGAAACTTTATTTTATGTATTCAACAGATATTTATCCATCACTTCTGTGTCAAAAATGTGCTAGCACAAGAGATGTGGGTGGATGAGGTGGGTTGTATACTTATCCTTTTGGATCTTATAAGTTGCGCACTGAGTCATCAGAGTTTATGGTAGAATTAACTCCCTCTCTCTTCTTCAGCTACCCAGGGACATTTGCTGTGCTGAAGTCTCTGTCAATGCTGCTCGATAGCAACAGCTCCCTCTCTGTTGAAGTCCCCGAGTTTCTCCTGAATTGTTTTGTCAGGTCCCCCACTTGGCAGCGCTGGCTGTCCCTGCCCCTCAGCATCTTGTTCCTCCTGGCCATGGGGGCCAACACCACCCTCCTGCTCACCATCTGGCTGGAGGCCTCTCTGCATGAGCCCATGTACTACCTTCTCAGCCTCCTCTCTCTGCTGGATATCGTGCTCTGCCTCACTGTCATCCCGAAGGTCCTGGCTATCTTCTGGTTTGATCTCAGGCCTATAAGCTCCTCTGCCTGCTTCCTCCAGATGTTCATCATGAATAGCTTCCTGGGCATGGAGTCCTGCACCTTCCTGGTCATGGCCTATGACCGCTATGTGGCCATCTGCAAGCCTCTGCGCTACCCATCCATCATCACTGACCGATTTGTGGCAAAGGCTGTTGTCTTCATCCTGGCCCGGAACATGCTTCTCATTGCCCCTGTTCCTATCCTCTCTGCCCGGCTCCATTACTGTGGAAAAAACATAATTGAGAACTGCATCTGTACCAACCTCTCTGTATCCAAGCTCTCCTGTGATAATGTGGCCCTTAACAAAATCTACCACTTAATTGTGGCCTGGACTTTACTGGGTTCTGACCTCGTTCTCATTTTCCTCTCCTATACATTCATCCTCTGGGCTGTGCTCAGACTCAAGGCAAAAGGGGCAGCGGCCAAAGCGCTGAGCACTTGTGGCTCTCACTTCATTCTCATCCTTTTTTTTAGTACCATCCTGCTGGTTTTAATTTTTACCCATATGGCCAAGCAAAAAGTTTCTCCTGAAATCCCTGTCTTACTAAATGTCCTACACCATGTGATTCCTGCAGCTTTCAATCCCATTGTCTATGGGGTAAGAACCAAGGAAATAAAACAAGGAATTTGGAAATTATTAAGGAGTGGTCGGTGACAGAAGAAAGTGGCTGTGTTCTTGCTTTGCTTTTCTCAATCAAGAATCCTCATAGTCACCATTAGGAGACAGAGACTAAGAGATAAAAGTACAATCCTAATTTATTCTCTAAACATGCTTGATGAAGTGAACTGTATGGTTTCTGTCTCACCCAGAAATTTCCATTCCATGGTTTCCTGACAGAGACTCAGAGGATATAGATACACCATCTCTCACTATGCCTTCCAGACCTGCGGTTACATGTCTTGATGAGACAAGCACTGACCCTAGTTGTCCGCTCCTGATAAAATCCCAAAGGAGATGGAAAATCAATGCTCACTTTAAGACTCGTGACCAACGGGAAATATCAGTGCTTGCAGATGGTGCATTGACTTTGGAAAAATAAATACAAAATTTAAAAGTACCTGTTTAAAAGCATTTAAAGAAACCATTATAATTCAACATTTTCCTTCAGGCATTCAAAAAAAAAAATTATTGAAAGTTATTTTATGCCCAGCATGGTACTAGAAAATAGGACTGTAACATAAATAAATCTTGTTATCATTACTCAAAAAGGCCTAGTGGAAAAAGCAAAAATATATAAAATCAATGTAAAAGTACATAGACATTTTGGAAGCCGAAGAGAAAAAGAAATTTCTCTTCCTACCTGGAACCAGAAGGCTACATACAGCCCATGGGAGGAAAGAAGGCTAGGGTAACAACAGAAATACGCATCCGGAAATTGGATCCGCAAGGGCCAGAGCCTAGAAGCATGTGCGTTCCTCATTCAATATAGCGCAGTGCTCTGTGGCTTCCCTGTCCCAGTGAATGTCAATTACATACGTTCAGGTTTTTTTTTTTTTTTTTTAGTGAAAAACCTCAAAGGCATCCTTGTCTCCCTCTTTCTCTCAAAACTAACACCTCATCCATCAGCAAATCCTGTCAGCTTTAGAATCCCACCATTTCCCCCATTCAGACGTACCCACGTCCAAACCATTTTGTCTACATTCTGGATTGTTGAAAGGTTAGTCTACAAGGCGTTGTTTCCTTGCTTCAGTTCTTGTGTCCCATAACTTAGACCAAATACAACAGCCCAAGGGATCATTTTAAAATATAAGTCAGGCCAGTCATGTCACTCTTATTCACAAAAGCACTGCATAGTTTCATTACTCACTCAGAGTAAGTGCGTTTATAGCATTTATAAGGCCCTACAAAATCTGACGCTCGTTTATCTACCTGACCTCCTTCATTTCACTCAGTCTAACCTGCATCCTTAGTAGTGTCTCAAAAACATGCACCATATCCTTGCCTCAGACTTTTTACTTGTTCCTCTGTCCACAGACAGACCTTCACAGGTCCATCGAGTTTTCCTGAGCACAGTATTTCAAATGGCAGCCAACAAAATTCCCCCCAAACACAAACACTTCCTTATGTTTTTATATTTCACTGTTATGCATCGTATTTGCCACTAATGACCATAACTTTTATTTATTGATTTACTTGATCTCCATGCATTAAAATTTGAGCAACGTGAAGGCAGAAAAATTGTGTCAGCTTCACTGCTGTGTCTCCAAAGCCCAGAGCTGCGCTTGACATTTGGCAGCGATAAGTATATGTTTGCTATGTGTGCGCATTACGTGCAGGAAGCCCACGAGGAGTCCTCTGTAAGCTTGCTGGATTTAAGAAAGGCGCTGCGCAGGCTTGCACCAGCAGGTGCTCATGGGCGCACGCAGGGGAGACCCCCGCGCTCGGGAGGCTGACAGAACACAGGGGCAACGTATCGCTGAATTACCTGAGGTCCCTTTTTTTCCCAAGCGGATGATCATTTGTGTCCCCCACCGGCTTATCTCTCTGTCCCAGGTTGGCCTTTGGCCCCATGGAGGTAAGAATAGGAGGATTCCCAGAAGGCAGAGTCCCTTAGGTTCTAGAGTTATAACTACCCCAGACACTGCAGGTAGTAACCAGAAGCGTGGAGTCAGACCCCAGGCTTCACATCCCTTGTATGTGCGTCTGGGTAGAGAGTGCCGGAGAGAGAGTGATACCGAGATTAGTCAAGACAGAAGAGAGCCCTCTGCTCAGTCCAAATCTGTGTTCCTTTCATTTTCTGAGTCAGAAGTGAGAAGCAGTTTGAGATGAGTGAGCGGAGACCACGTGCCCTCTCAGGTTAGGAGGTGCGGGTGAGCGTCTGTGCTCTGGGACTTCTCTCTTGCCCTCCCCTTGCTCTGCCTTCTTTGGTGTTTTACTTGGTGGTGCAGAGAAGCTGGAGTGTGTCCATAGGCGATTAATGGGTGCTGAAAAGCTGGTAAGTGCATCATCTGGAACCCAGTTAAGAAAATTTGGAATTTCCAACAATGTGGAAATTTAGGGACTTCAGGGAAAATAATCTGCAAATGCTTAAATCTTGGGCTAGGAAAAAAGTGTATTCTATATTGTGACTAGAAACCACATTTGAGAGTTAGTGGGTATCAGAAAATGGTTCTTCGAATTTCAGGCAATATGAATAATTTTTGAAAGCTACCACTGCCCAAACCAGAAATTATGTTCAGAAGCTCTGTCACTTGGTACATTCAATAACGGCTGAAACTACACATACGAGAGATGTCTTACAGGTCTGCTTGAATTGGATGAAGTTAGGTGATCCTGAGCAACCCTGGCTTGTGTTCAAACAGGACTGCCACTGTGCGATACTGGGGCCTCCCCTGCAGCCTGGGGGAAAATCTTGTGCTGCAGGGTTCTCTCTAGTATTTGACCTTCAACTCTTCTCACTCTTTCACCCTGTCCTTGACTGGAGCCAACAATCATTAGCTCTAGGACCTCTACCTTAGTGCTGCCACTGCTAACACTGATTGTAAACCAACACTGAACTAAGAGGGAAAGGAGCAAATACTTCTTTACTTTTAGGGCTGAGCAATTTGCTCAGTGCTTGCTGAATGAATTATGGATTGAAGAATAAGTAGGAACATTACAGAGAAAAGACAGAAAGAGTCAATAAGTGAGAAATGAAGTAAAATAATCTTTTAGCATCCTTAGAAATTTCATCCTAGTACTACAAATAATTATCCCAAATGCTCTTCAGAAGACAAAAATCATGCTGCGTCTTCTAGGCTTCCCCATGGAGACTGTGTCTAAATTACCAGTTGTTCTAATTGGCTCTACCCTCCAAACGTCCTTTCCAGATCTCTCTTCTTCCATTCAGAAAACCCTTAATTCTGTCAGGGGGTACTTTGAAATTCCTGGAGTAGAAATTCTTCTTGCATTAGTGAGATTTGAGATTATGACTTGGAAGAGTTAACCATTAAGAATTTTGCAGAATAGGATCAGAGGATGAGCTAAGCAAAGCTCAAATGAAAAACCTGAATGATATAGGTGGTGTTGAGAAGGAATATTTAGAATTTTTTTTACTATTGACTACTATTGACTTAGTAGGTCATGCATGCTTCAGGTGTGCACACCTTTAAATCAACACTACCTTGAACTCACCACCAAAATTCTAGTTCCCCCCCATCACCATACAGTTGACCCCTGCCCCCTAATTTACTCATCCTTTTGCCCCCTCCCTGTTAGTAGCCAGTACTTTTAATTTTTTTTATATGGTCTAGTAGTTTGTCTTTGTTTTATTTAGTCCTATCATTTTTTTTTCCTTTATGTACCACATATGAGTGAAATCATACAGAATCTGCAAGGCTAAAGTTGTACATGCTGTGGCACACCCAAACCAGAGCAGCTGAATCACTATAACATGTCTGGGCTTAGCAGGTGCGATTAGTTTATGTGCAGACTTACAAGTGAATGTATTCAAAGGGAAAAGCAGAGTTAAATGTGCCCAGAACATGGAAAAGGCCCTTTATTCACCAACTCAAGACTAGATGTTATTGTTCTGGTTTTTTTTCTCTTAATGACATCCTGCCCTTCCACTGTCTCCTACTATTTTTGTGTCACTCCACCAAGACTAAGTACAGAACTGCTAGGCAAGAGAAACTTCATCGGGGAGTGGAAGATATGGAATCATGTCATCAAAAAATAAATCATAGGCTGTGACTATAGAAATTGTTTTACAGTCTTTATCAAACACTTGGGGGAGGTGTCCATTTAGAGACAAACTCAACAGAACAGTAGTAAGAGAGACAATCTAAAAGTGGGCTTTTATACTGAGTAGTGGGAAGCAGGATTCAGAGTAGCAAGCAGAAGAAGACTGAAGGTTCCAGGCTGCTGAAGAATTTCTGTTAGGATTGTGTGTGCATGTGGGAGTGGAAATGGAAAACCTCAAAACATGTAAAATTAAATGCCAAATAAGAACCCCATTTCTAAATAATCATGGACACACATGACACCACTGTGTTTATATACTTGCTGACTTTGAACCTTTTATTTATTCCACCACCTAACCCTACCAGTTAAAGTTGGACAAGACATGTAATATTCTAGATCTCAGCGTGCTCTTCTGAAAAGTTAAACTGGTAAAATAGTACTTACCCTACCTACTTCTGAATATTATAAGTTGCAAATGAGAAAATATGTTCAAAATTCATTCCCAAACTGCCAAAGTCACTGCTAGTGAATTCTATTAATAAACTTAAAGTAGAAGATGATCTAAATCTCTTCTGTATCTCGGCTGGGGAGACCATGTCTGGCATGCACAGCTGGACAGAATTTTTTGAAGAAGCAACGGACCACGAGGAATGAAGAGATGAGGGGGGAGCGCCAACCCCTCCATCCTCCTCTGAGAGCAAGTCCCAGTTAATCACAGGGTCGCTGATGAGGGAAACCTGAGAAGAAATGGCCTGAGCAGGACTGGAACTGCATTTGGGGACTAGAACATTATAACTGGAAAGAAAAATACAATTTCAACCAAAAAATTATGCTTGTAACAGTATGAAAATATTGTTCAGTTCTGGGCTCAGTTTTATTAAAACTTCCTTGCCACCATCTCCCACTCCAAAGTGATTTTTTTCCTTATCAGATTATATTTTCAATACTGTTAATTTTATCGTGGGATAATTGTTTTTTCAAGATTGACGGAGCAAGTTCATTATCATACAATTATTTATTGGGTCCAGAGGACCCCTAAAAATTATTCTACTCCACCCCACTATGCCTGGTAGGAGTCATAGAGTATGGCTGCTGAGATTTTGAGATATCAGTCCCCTTATTTGTATCTTGGTGATAATAAAACATAGAATTTGAAATGATTAAGAGAGAGAGTTTTGTGATATTCGAACACAGTATTCAGCATGTGGTAAGCATTCCAAAACTAATGTGTAATTTTAGGTTATTTATGTGAGTCTAATGAGTAATAAAAAGGGCAGTTCTTAAACTCCTGATGAACAGTTTCTAAAACTAAATAACAGAGTAGCAGAAACCTCTTTGTAGACAGATTGAGATCAATCGACTGAAAGATTTGAATGATCTGACCTATATCTTTTGTCTAGCAATGCCTTTCCTCAGATTTGCACAATTCAGAGGGAGGAGAAACTGAGAATCCTTTGTCTTTACTGTCAATGAGGGCATTGCATGGGTTTACTTACATTCTTTTCTCCAGTCTGTTCCTCGTGGCATAGCTAGCCTGCCCTCCCTCTGCCTCGTGTGAGTTTGTACAGGACCTTGTTGTTCCTCATCTCTTTTGTTATTACCCCCTGTCCCCAGGATGGCTTTAGCTTTACCTCCTTGAAATTTAGGAATTTCTTTATTCAGTTTTGTGGCCCTAGTACTTTGTAGAATGACGGGAAAATTGAAGTGATGGGGAAACAATGGTGATATTGAAGTAATGTCCAGAAGGAGGTGTGTGGTGGCTGGGTCTTTATATTGACAATGGGAAAGGGAAAATAGGAAGGACATAAATGTATTTTAGAGATGGGTTTCATCACCTCACAAATCAATCAAAAGAATCACTATTTCATCTTGTTTAATGTTAGGTGTCATCCCCACAAAACTTTGTGGAATTGCTCATTCTTTTTTAAGGATGTTTCTTCTAGAAGTTAAGAATCCTACAAATAGGAGGCGCTGAGAAACACAAAATAAAAAATGAAAGCAATTATTTGGCAGAATCAATGTTTCCCAAGTTAAAATGACTTTTTATACAAAATGCAAACTAACTTTAATGTACAATTAAAAAATTTCTAATTAAAACAAATAACTCCAGTGGAAAGGTCAAAATGGACATAGTTTGGAGAAGCAGGGACATTTATGAGTCACTACTTTGTGCTTGGTTATGTTACTTATTTTTTAAAGACTATTTATTTATGCATACAAGAGCTGGGTGTAGGCCAGAGGTGTGGGGCGGTGAGAGGGTTCACCAGAGACAGAGTGGGGAGCAGAACAGACAGATCTACTGAAATACACTGCTGAGGGGAGCAGTGGGCAAGACAGGAGGGGTCTGCTGCACCTATGCTACTTATTTGCGTATATTGTTATAGCAAAATTGTAGATATAATGGTCTCTGTGGTCATGAAAATAGAGGTAGAAACTTACAAGTGCAAATTTAGAGACTCACCAGTCACAAAAAAAGTAATACTCTAATGTTCTCCTCTTTAATTTCTACAAATACATAACAATGTTTTAAAAATAACTCAAGCTAGTCAATCCTGTATAAACAGATCATATTGCCTCAGTCCTTTGTTCTCAGGACAGTGGTAGGAACACTCCATAGCATGGCACAAAGGATGTGCAGACGTTCCCTTGGCTCTGCATGACCTGCCAGCATCTAAAAGGTTTACTTAGGTAAAGAAAATAGTTCTAGTGTCATGTATCTTGAGTCAATAACTAACTTGTACCTAATTTTGCAGATCCCGAAGAGAAAGCTGTAGAAGTATAGGACAAAATATGACAACACACCAAAATGGCACCATGTCCATTGAGATTTCAGATTTCCTCTTAAATTGCTTTGCCAGGTCACCCAGCTGGCAGTTTTGGCTGTCCCTGCCCCTCAGCGTCCTCTGCCTCCTGGCCATGGGGGCCAACGCCACCCTCCTGCTTACCATTTGGCTGGAGGCCTCTCTGCACCAGCCCATGTATTACCTGCTCAGCCTCCTCTCTCTGCTAGATATTGTGCTCTGCCTCACTGTCATCCCGAAGGTCCTGACGATCTTCTGGTTTGACCTCAAGACCATCAGTTTCTCTGCCTGCTTCCTTCAGATGTTCATCATGAATTGCTTCCTTGCCATGGAGTCCTGCACCTTCATGATCATGGCCTACGACCGTTATATAGCTATCTGCCACCCGCTGAGGTACCCATCCATCATCACAGACCAATTTGTGGCCAAGGCTGCCATTTTCACTTTTGCCAGGAGTGTCTTTCTTACAGTGCCCATCCCTTTTCTCTCGGCACGACTCTATTATTGTGGGAGAAATGTCATTGAGAACTGTATTTGTGCCAACATGTCTGTCTCCAGGCTCTCCTGTGATGATGTGACCATCAATCGTCTCTACCAATTTGTTGGAGGCTGGACTCTCTTAGGATCTGACCTCATCCTCATCTTTCTCTCCTATACCCTAATACTACGAGCTGTGCTGAGACTCAAGGCAGAGGGCGCTGTGACCAAGGCCCTAAGCACATGTGGTTCCCACTTCATCCTTATCCTCTTCTTCAGCACCATCCTTCTGGTCTTTGTTCTGACTCATGTGATGAAGAAGAGCGTGTCCCCAGATGTGCCGGTCCTGCTCAATGTCCTCCACCATGTTATCCCTGCAGCTCTCAACCCCATTGTTTATGGAGTGCGAACTCAGGAGATCAAGCAAGGAATCCAGAGGTTATTGAAGAAAGGGTGGTAATAAGAGCTATGAGGTCTTTACATTCCTAATACAGGGTGACTAATAAATCAGTCAATGGGAAATTGTGCTAAATTCCATAGCTCAGACGCATAAGATGAAGGAGGAAAGGAAATTTAACTCTTAAACAATTTCTTGTTTCTATTCTTCTTCTTCAAACCCCAATGTTCCTCCTCAAAATATAACATTTCCTTGACTTTAAAAATTGTTATCAAATCATTATGGTACTAGTTTGTCTAAAGTGTGAGAATTCAGGGGGACAAATTCTATAGTGGAGAAATAAATTCCAGTTTATGTTGTATTTGCTATTTCTATATACACAAATTTTAAAATATAACTGTGGATATTAATGTCCTTATTTTTAATTTATTTTTAACAATATTAAAATTGTTATTTTCTCAGTTACAAAATGGAGAAAAAATAGCAATGTTTCAAATATCAACTTGAATGATGAAAAGTTTCTATTTAGGGCCTCTTTTTTTCTTTGACTTACTTCATTTAGCATAATGCCATCAAGTCACACCCATTTTTCACAAATAGCAAAAGTTTATTCTTTCTATGACTGAACAATATTCCAGTGTGTTTGTGTGCACACCTGTGTGTGTGTGTGTGTGTGTGTGTGTGTGTGTGTGCTGTGCGCTTGCACATTTTCTTTATCTGTTCACTATTGATGGCAACTTAGCTTGCTTCAGTGTCTTGGCTATTGTAAATAAGGTTGCAATGAACTCAGGGGTGCATATCTTGTTAAGTATTTTCATTTTATTCAGGGAAATATCCAGAAATGGGATTGCTGGATCATATGGTAGTTCTATTTTTAACTTCTAGAGCTACTGCCATGCTCTTTTCCACAATGACTGCATCAATTTATCTTCCCACCACGGGCGGGCACAGTATTCCTTTTTCTCCAGATTCTTGATAACACTAATCCCTTTTTTTTGATAATATCCCTTCTAAAAAATATAAGGTGCTATCTTGCTGTGGTTTTTATTTGCATATCACTGATGATTAGTAATGTTGAGCACTTTTTCATATGTATTTTTGGATCATAACTCCATAGTCCAGGTGCCACATAGTAGGACTAGAAGTTTTGAGAAAGTTAAAATTATTCTTTCATTAATTGATAAAACACTAGTTGTGTGGCAGACACAATGCTAGATGTTGTAGATAGAAGAAACAAACATGATTTCTGATTTCTGAATGAGCTCATAGCCTAACAGGAGTGGTAAGCTGTTGTGGATCCAGAACACCCAACATTTGAAGAAGTGTCTTGAAGAAAGGGATAAAAGTGAGTGGATAATTCAATAATCTTCTATCACACATCAAAATGCCATTTAAATACCATCTGTAGTGACTACTCAAACTTCTGTCTCTAGTTTGAATCTGACACCTGAATAGTTTCATGAACCCAATCACTTACATTTACTTCTTTGTTTGGATACTTCATAATCACTTCCAAGGTACAGTCATTTAGAAGAGTTTAGTTTGGGAATGCAGTTCAGCATCAAAAACAAACTTTTTATGTCACATATAAAACTGGCAACTAGAAAAGTTACTAACAATTCCACTTTTCTAGTTGCTCTTGAAAAATGTCTTGGTGTCATTCTTTACCCATTCTATCTTTTTTACCCTATGTATGAACTCTCAGCAAATCTTGAGACCTAAAACTTCAATTTTACTCACCACTTAAGTCCAAGCTATTATCACTTTTTCTGTGGGTTATTGAAGTCCTCATTGGCTTCCCCAAATTCTACCCATACCTCTCATGTTCATTTAAAGTGCTGGCCCATACCTGACCTATGAGTCAAATAAGAAAGATAAAATGTAAAAACTGAGAAGTGCCTGAAAAGTATTAAATACATATTTAATAAATGAGAAATTGATGAATCACAATGGTAAGGGATCAGAATGAAGAAACAATGGACACCTGAACGAGTTCAATGAGGATTTGAGGAGGGATAGTGGGGCCCCAACAGTGGTTGAATTTAGGTTCAAGATGAGGGTGGTAGCATGAATGTCACATTGTGCTCCTTGTGGCTTTCAGATGAAGCCACCAACAAATGTGCCAGCCTTCCACCATCCCTGATATTTGACTCACACCTCTCAGCGCTGGTACTTGAGTAACTTGATAATCCCTTGCTTGATTTCTTGTGTTCGTACTCCATAAACAATGGGGTTTAGGGCAGGTGGGATGAGGTGGTGCAAGACATTGAGAAGAATGGGTACTTCTGAGGGCACCTTCTTCCCTGCCTTGTTTGTGAAGATGAAGACTAGCAGCAATGTATAGAAGAAAAGTATAAGAATGAGATGGGACCCACAGGTACTCAAGGCCTTGGTGGCTGCACCCCCTGACTGTAGACGTGCAACAGCCCTCAGGATGAAGCAGTAGGACAGCAAGATGAGTACCAGATCAGAGCCCAGTAGACACCAAACACTTACAAACTGATAGAGTTTATTTAGGTGAATATCGTCGCAGGAGAGCCTCGCTACGGAAATGTTGGCACAGATACAGTTCTCCACCACGTTGCCGGCACAGTAATTGAGCCTGGCAGCCATAACTGGTGTGGGAAGTGTGGCCAGCAGATTGCGGAAGACAATGAAGATGACTGCATTGATGACAAACTGGTCAGTGACGATGGACTGGTAGCGCAGGGGGTGGCAGATGGCCACATAACGGTCATAGGCCATGACCATGAAGGTGGAAGACTCCATGGGAAGAAATGTATTCATGATGAACATCTGCAGGAAGCAGCCTGCAAAACTGATGTGCTTCATGTTGAACCAGAAGATAAACAGGACCTGTCAGAATCATTATTCTCAAAAACTGCATCTGTTCCACCGTAGGATTCCCTAACTCTGCAAAAAACCTTTGGGTGATTTTATACATTCATATCCCCCAATCCACAAGCCCATAATCTCAGGAGATAGCATCCTAATTTCAAATACCTTCCGTGCCCAGCCCAGTCACCAAGTCTGATTCTCTCATGTACAGACCATGCCTTTATTTTAAAATGTTTATTTCTAGTATGTCTTCTCTTGATCTGCAAAGTTCTTACCCAAACTCCACCCGACCACATCTGCCTGTCTAAAGATGTCACAAGAGCATAAAGCCAATAAGGCCAATACTTTTATTTGGACACCTTCTGACCTCTGCACTCACTTAAGAAACCTCTACCAATTGTGCTCTTATCTCAGTATATGTCTATGACATAAACATACATTCAGTTATACTTTAGAGTGTAAACTCTAGACATCTTGGATATAAGGCTGGGATCATTCAAAGTCAAAAAGAATATCCTTAGAGGGCCTTCCTGGTGGCGCAGCGGTTGGGTGCTGTGCTGTGGAGCTGTTAGCAGCGGCGACGTGAGTTCGAAGCCTGGCCAGGGAGATTCCCACATGGCACAGCAGACCTCTCCTGCCTCGCCCGCTGCTCCCCTCAGCAGTGTGTTTCCATCGATCTGCCTGTTCTGCTCCCCACTCTGTCTCTGGTGAACTCTTTCACCACCCCATGCCTCTGGCCTGCACCCCAGCTTGTATGCATAAATAAATAAATCTTAAAAAAAAAAAGAATATCCTTAGAAGTAAAAAGATAAAATCTTGGACTATCACATTGAGAAAGGATCTGTCAGTAGGGAAAGGAAGAAACCTTAAAAAAACATTGGATATTGAGAATGAGAGGAAATGTAGGTGGGGACTGACACGGACTTGGTGTGATGGTGTGGGAGACTCATAGTGGGCTTTCCTTCAGGGGTAGGAGGACTTATAGTAGCAAAACAAAATACTATTTAGAGATAAATGACTGAATGCTTGCGAGTGAATCCAGTGAGGGTCTGACCTTGGGAATGACGGTGAGGCAGAGGATGACATCCAGGAGGGAGAGAATGGCAAGCAGGTAGTACATGGGCTCATGCAGAGCTGCTTCCTGCCAGATGGTGAGTAATAGCACAAAATTGGCCCCAAGGGCCAAAACCAGAAGAGGAGCCAGGACTATAGACAGCCAATGTTGTGTGTCCTGCATTTCTGGGAAGCAGATCAGTAGGAATTCAGTCACCTGGGTTCCTGTACTGTTAAGAGATAACACCATGACTGGCGGTGGGCCTGGAAATGACTGAAGGAAAAGAGACAAGAATTCAATTTTGGCTGTTTCATTAACAACACTTGTAGGCATTTATCAAAAGAAAATGAAGCCAATAATACAAAAATATTTACACATCCTTATGTTCATAGGAACATTATTCACAACCTAATTAACCTAAATGCTGATTGACAGAAGACTGGATAAAAGAATTTTAAACTCAGTGCAATACGATGCAGACATTAAAGTAGATGAAATGGTGCCTTTTGGCACAATTTGGATAGAGCTTGAGATTATTGTACTGAGTGAAACAATCAGAAAGTGAAAGACAATTACCATGTGGCTTCATTCACGTATGGAATATAAATAACCAAAGGAAAACAAATTAACAAATCACAACAAAAATAACTCTAGACACTGAAAAACATGGTGGCTACCAGAGAGGAGGGAATAGAGGGTTAAAATGAAGCTGTGGTACCACTAAGCTTTGGCAGAGGGAGAGTGAAGCATGTGCACACGTTGAGGTGGGAAGTTGTGCCCCCCAAATTATACAGCTTAGTAAATGAATGGTAAATCAATAAAATTTGATTAAAGATAGAGAATCTCCTAACTGACCTCACTGCCTCCAGAAGTCTATTGACATAAAATCTATCTTATATTTAAACTGGACCACATTCATCCTTGGTAAAAACAATGTTCTCAGCATTCATAATTTTATGAATAAAGAATAACTCCCTTCAAACGATAAGGTCTGAGCTCTACAGGTATAAACTTAGCCACCCTCAGGGCGTGGTTTGCTTTGACTCACCTTTGTGTTCTATGTATCTTATCCTCCAAGAATCAACTACTTTGCCCTCAAATAACCATTTTTTTGGTGCTAATACCATTTTATCTGTACCAATAGTAATACCTCTTAGAATTTTTTTCTTGCTGCTCTTTACACAGGTAGGTAGATGTCTTTCCTTTCCATTGTTTCTCTCTGATACTTAAATATCCTGGGCATGCTATTAAACACAAATAACACTTCCTTATACTCAATGTTGTTTCCTATTTGTATTCTAAAAAGTGTGCTCCAGCTGTCAGCAATGGAATCTTCTATTACACTCAGACAGAGCACTGTGCAGTGTGACAGGAGAGGCACCCAGTGAGTGTGCTTACTGCAGATGCGACTGAGAGATCCTTGAAAGTGTTACAAGGTCCTTGATGAATTGAGTTTAGCATCTTCACGTCTTGCTCTACTCTAGATTGCTGGCACCCTTGATTAACAGTAGAAATCTAAACTAAGTAAAATGGAAAAGTTAGTGTAGTGATGGGAGTGGGGGAGGCAACCTATTAGTGAAAACAATAAATACAAAAGAATCCAGTGTACTCTCTTATTTGAATTTGATAACAACTTTAAAAAAACAGTATGCACTTTCTAGGGCATGGAGATAAATAAGGAAATGAGCCTTCTAGTACAAGGACAGACCTGAAGGAATACTTCAGTAGGCCTGGGAAATGACGTGACAGAAAGTGGAAGAAGTTCCCAGGTGGTGAAGAAGTGCCCAGGTTCTGCTGTGTCCTCTGCAGCAGAAGAAAAATCACCTCCTGTAGATGAATTTTGGGACATGTTGCTGAAGTGCCTCTGTGCACAAAATATCTTCCAGTCAATGTTTGAAATTATTTTTCCCCCTTGACTATGTGGCATCGTCTTTTTTTATCAGGATTTTCTTCTGTGCTTCTGGTCCCGAATCACCTGGAAAGCTTGCTGAAACACAAACTGCCAAACCCAACTCCCGGAGTTTCTAATTCTGTAAATCTGAAGGGAATTCAAGACTTTGCCTTTCTAACAAATTGCTCAGTAGCGCTCTTGCTGTTTCTGCGGGAACAATACTATGAGGATGACTGGTTTAGACTAACCCTGATCCAAGGCGACTGCTCTGTTCAGCCAGCTCATGTCACAGCTCTGCTCGGCCTCATACGTCAAACGAATTATTTCTTCCATTATCTTCAGTCATTTAATCACAATTCTGGCCAATCTCTGGTCTCCCAACTTGAAAGTTAAACTTATTCCCATGGACTCTCTGGGGATGCTATAGGTTCATTTTACATGGTTTTAGTTCTTAGCTACCTCTCCTAGGAGGAGCAAAATTCACTAAGGTCAAGGACAAGGTATCCTTCATTGTTCTCTGTGGCTCCTGGCACAAATCTGGACACTGATAATATGTCTCTAATAATCGGAGAAGGAATCTCCTCTCTGGGCAGCCTTCCTGCTGGAGACAGATCTGAGCTGCCCTCCTCTGAGCTAGGTGGCCCACAGTCTAATGTGCTCATGATTTTCAAAGCCCTTAATACTAACATTTGATGTAAAAGATATAAATAACAATAAATATATATATATATTTAAAAAAATACTAACATTTGAGAGAAATGTTATATATTCCCTGAAATATGCAATGCGTTAAGTTGAGGATCAAGCTCAAAGTGTCATTCTGCTTGCCTCCGGTGTACGGTCCACCAAATACATACTGAGAAAGTGCCTCCGAGTGGTAGTTCTGACCATCCAGCTGCTCTCGGGCAGGGTGTGACTCCTCAGTTTCCCACTGGCCTGCTTCTTATGACTCAAGCCCCTGGGTGACCTTATGAAAATGCTCTTTCTATAATAACCACTCTTCTGTGGCTGGAAACACAGTTAGTTTGGGAATCCTGCTCCCGTGGGCGCCCACCTCCCTAGAGATACACACACACACTTCCAGTGTAGAAAAGGAGATTTCTGACACTTAGACGAAGTAAGAGTGGTGATCAGCTTATATTTTCCCTTGAAATGTCTGAAAGTTACATAAACTGAGATGTATTATTTGCACTGGAAAGGACTATCATGTAAGGTTGAATCTGGGACATTTTAAGAAGACAAACATCATTAGATTCATGAAATAAATCATTTTGCATATTGCATATTATTTTCAGATACTAGCAGAAAAATTGTTTCTAAAATGAGTGCTTTATAATGATTTATTTTATCATTAATTTTGTGTTGTTTTAGAAATATCTTTCCACAATAAAATGTCACTTCAAAGTTTCATGGAATTTTGAACACTAATTTAAGGTATATACGTTCAGACTGTAGTAAGCCAGTCCTCGATGAAATGAGAGTCCTCTCTTTGCCCTTTGTTCCTCTGTATCGGCTAACTACCCGAGCACCAGCTAGTAAACCCCTTATCTCTGCTCTCAGTCTTCTGACAGTCACAACATTTCAACTCTTTACTTCACCTTTGACCTCAGAAATGAAATGTTTTCAGATGGAAGGATTAAAACCTAGAGCCAAGGCCTCCCTGGTGGTCCAGGGGTTAAGTCTCAAGGCTATTACCATTATGGCCTGAGTTCAATTTCCAGCCAGTTAACCCACATGGTGAAGCAAACCTCTCCTATTTCTCCTGCTGCTTCCCTCAGTAGTGTATTTCAGTAAATCTCCCTGTTCTACTCTCCACTCTTTATCTGGTGAATCTGCTCACCTCTATACCCCTGGCTTGCACCCCAGTTCTTGTATGCAAAAAATAAATAAATAATCTTAAAAAAATAAAAACCTTAGAGTCAGTACAAAGTGGCAGCAAAAACTGAGCAGTGTTAATGCAGAATCCAAACTTATTTCAAACATTTTCACCCCTCTGTCTCTCAGTTTGTTTACTTGGTAGCTGCCATCTAAAATGTTTGACTTCTCAGGGTAGAAGATATACAGGACGACGTAGTATGTCAGGCAGTGGTAGCCTAGAACAGGAAACCTGAAGCATTGCTGTATCTTTTGACCTACAAGAAAGGCAGCATTATTACATTAACAATATGTTGCTCTGCAGCCGAATTATGGTGAGAAGTTGAATTGTCGCCATTGGTTACAGACTTGTAACTGAATAGGTGTTAGCCTGGAGGAAAGCATAGTGTAAGCTATCTATGCATTTAAATACAAAGAGAAAGAGAAAATAGAGGTTTATAGTGCTTCCCCAGAGCATTTTAAAAATACCATGCATTTAACTGTTTCTTTGAAATAGGGAGAGATTTTTGATATTTAGGGCCATATTCCATTACACTTACACTCTTCCCACATTCCGTTTTATTTTGTATTTCTTTCCACAGATAATTTCTTTTTCTCATTTTATGCCAGTCCCCAGTTTACTTATCCTATTAGCTTTTGCTGACCATCTTTTATGTGCTTATTTTTCTGTTTGAATCACAGATGGACAAAATGAGTGGACAAATATTGACCTCATAGAACTTACAAGTAAAAGGAGAAGGCACATTATCTGAATTATTTGGAAGGCAAACAAGCAATATACATCTTTTAGAGCTATTAAACCTAGCCTACAAGCTTCTAAATGTAACGTTGATAAAATTATTGGAATTCTTACTAGAATTTTAATTCACCAGAAACTATTTCCATATGAGTCTGAGGAAAAAAATTGCAGCAAGAGGATGTTCTTTAAAAGCCCAATCATAAACAATTATTTTCTCTTCCAAGTGCTAGGAGGCTATCTAAATATTTTAAAGAAAATCATTAAAACGAAGGAAAGAACTACAGGAAATTCAATTTCCAGAAAAATGAAATTAGGTAAATATATTAATAAGATCTGCTAGGGCTACATGTGGCAGTGGATGACGCATGTTGCTCACTCAACTAAGAATAAAAGTTCTGTGACCAATTTCTCCATCTCTGACAAAAATCCATTCATGGCACAAAGCCAGTTGGAACTGGTCAGGTAGAACCAAGAGATCTAACACACAACTAAGAATAAAGCAATTGAGTAAATGAAGAGGCACTGAAAATGGCTGGTGACACATTTACTCTTTATTTGAAAAATCATATTGCTCTAAATAAACTCTTGTATTATGTCTCGACAACTTTTATTCATATTAGACCTGGGAAAACATCCAAGAAACTCCATAATGCAAAAATCTAAGCTTCTAGTCAGTACAATAGAAAACAGAACCCAAGATATGTATATCTTCATAATCAAATGAAACATTCAGAAATCCAACTCAAACTCATTTCTGCAGTATTAATTTAAAGTTCCTAGGCAGAATGACTTTTCCCCCATTATTCAGTTATGTCCCTAATGTTGGTCTCACCCATTTTGCTTCTTACAACCTTCTGAGCAGTTTCAGTATTCCCTGCTTGATCTCCTTCGTTCTCACACCATAAACAATGGGGTTCAAAGCTGGGGGTATGAGGTGATGGAGGATGTTGAGCAGGATGGGGACATCTGGGGGAATTCTTTTCCGGGCCAGGTTAGTGATGACCAGAACTAACAGGACTGTGCTGAAGAACAGGATGAGGATGAAGTGGGAACCGCAAGTGCCCAGAGCTTTGGCCACAGCTCCCTCTGCCTTGATCCTTAGCACAGCTCTCAGGATAAAGGAATAGGAGAGAATAATAAGGATGAGGTCTGAGCCCAGTAGGGTCCATCCTACAACAAACTGGTAGAGCCGATTGAAGGTGATGTCATCGCAAGAAAGTTTGGATACAGACAGGTTAGTGCAGATGCAGTTCTTGATGATGTTGTCTGCACAGTACCTGAGTCTGGAAGAAAGGATGGGGACAGGCATAGTGAGAAGGCCATTCCGGGCCACAACAAAGATAGCAGCCTTAACTACAAATTGGTCAGTGATGATGGATGGGTATCGCAGCGGGTGGCAGATGGCCACATAGCGATCATAGGCCATGACCATGAAGGTGCAGGACTCCATAGTCAGGAAACTATTCATGATGAACATCTGGAGGAAGCAGGCAGAGAAACTGATAGATTTGCTGTCAAGCCAGAAGATGTTGAGGACCTTGGGGATGACAGTGAGGCAGAGCACAATATCCAGCAGAGAGAGGAGGCTGAGAAGGTAGTACATGGGCTCATGCAGAGAGGCCTCCAGCCAGATGGTGAGCAGGAGGGTGGCGTTGGCCCCCATGGCCAGGAGGAAGAGGAGACTGAGGGGCAGGGACAGCCAGTGCTGCCAGCTCTGGTAGTTAGGGAAGCAGATGAGGAGGAATTCAGAGACTGGGATCGAGAAGTTATTGCCTTGTGATGCCATGTGCTGTGTCATGATCCCCAACCACACTTCAGAAGACCTTGGAGGTTAAGACAAGAATAAATTCATCCACAAAACATCAATACCAATGAGGAACTAAGTCATTTTCCAAAGAATCATTGCAAAATACTAAGACTTAGTTGTCTGGGTATTATTTTAAGTACTCTACAAATATTAAGTTTTCCATTTCATTAAAAATTCTATAAGTATTTTTATGTGTTTTTGGGTAGATTCCTAAGAGTGGAATGGCTGGATCATGTGGCAGATCCATTTTCAGTGTTTTGAAGACTCTCCACACAGCTTTCCATAGTGGCTGGACCAGTTTACATTCTTCCCAGCAGTGTAAAGTGTTCTTTTTTCTCCATATCCTTGCCAGCTTTTGTTAATTCAATTTTTTTTAAATATAGGCCATTCTCACTGGTGTGGGGTGATATTTCATTATAGTTTTGACTTGCATTTCCCTGATAATAAGAAATTATGGCATATATAGATGGTGGACAGCTATTCAGTGATAAAAAAGACAAACTCATGCCATTTGTGGCTACATGGATAGAGCTAAGCGACAAAAGTCAGAAGGAAAAAGATTAATATTGGATGCTTTCCCCTATATGTGCAATATAGCAAAACCAAAGAAAAGGTTAAAAAAAAACCAAAAACACCTTGCATGTTGACCACAGATCAGAGGCATACAGCAAGGGAGGGGGAGGGAGAAGGATCAAAATAGGAAAGAGAAGAGCACAAGGGACTGTGGTGATGGTTTATGGGTAATTTGGTGGTGGGAGAACTATGGGTCTACACCTGAGGGGAGAAATCAAATACTGTACAAAAATGAACAATAATGTGAGAAAATATGAATAAATAAATTTAAAATTCCTATAAATAGAATGGTAGTAAGATAATCATATTTCCTAATTGCCTGGAACAATTTCCATTTATGGCTTATTTCTCTTACCAATTTCCCAACATGGCTGATTAATGATAAAGTCATCCTCCTTATAAGAAATTATACCATTATTACTCCAATTTTGCAGGTGAGGCAACAAAGGCAAAGGTAACTCATATCATTTTAAGTTCTCAGTGGTAATATATGATGTCTGCATCTAGAGCTAAGCTTTTAGCCACTACCCTTTCTGCCTCTATAAACAAAAACACACATGCAGTCCTTACTGCTAGAGCAGAAAAGCCTTAAATCCCACACAAATTCTTGCCCTGCCCTTCCTCCACGAGGCGGCATCATAGGCAAGGGAGAAATCAGGTCAAGAGGCATGCCCAGAGAATATTCCAAGAGGTTAGGTGCAAGGAGATAGCACCTTGCAGAGACCTAAAAAAGAATATATATATATGGACATAAAAGATACAAAAAACTTCTTGATGTCTTGGGCAATTTACTGGGATGAGAACAAGAAATTTCAGGAGTCAGAAATTTTGATCCAACAAGTGATATTCCAAGAGTGAAGGACAGCAGCAACTGCTACCTTCATCAGACACCACATATATCTCCATTAGTCCCAAACCGAGACTGCACTGCCAACAGAATCATTCACAAACAAATTTAAGACACTTCTGCTATAACTTTTTACATGGCCCTCAGGCTAAGGTTCATCTCAGAACACTGGTTAATAATTGCCAGGAATACTACTTGTTTTTAATGCTATGAAGAAGCCCAACCTCAGTTTATATCAACAGCAATGAGGTATGTTAGACCTTCCTAGAAAACTTTCCTCTCTTTTTTGAGAGTGGAAGATTGTTCCTCAAAGCTAAGAAGTATGTGTAAGTACTTAAAAAGAAGATTTGGAAGTCAAAAGAAGCAAATTTCCCCTTCAATTTTATGTAATATGTCATCATTTCAATATAATGACCAGTAACATTTCCAATAGAAATATAATGCAAGTAACTATTAATAATAGCTAAGATATGGAAACAACCCAAATGTCCAAAACCAGATGACTGGATCAAGAAGATGTGGTACATACACACAATGGAATACCATTCAGCAATCAAAAAGATAAACACATGCCATTCACAGCAACACAGATGGAGCTGGAAAGGATTATGCTCAGTGAAATAAGTCAGAAGGAAAAAGAAAAATAATGATTTCACTTATAGGAGGAATATAAGGAACCAAATATGGGATCAAAAAAACTAAACAAACTACCAGGCAATTATAAACCAGAGACATTCTGCAGGGGAGGAGGAGGGAGAGGGGTTAAGAGAGGGTGCCGGAAGAGCGCAAGGGACTATGGTGATGGTTCATGGGTGACTTGGTGGTGGGCATTTTACGGGGACTACACCTGAGAGGAGAAACCAAACATTGTACAAAAATGAACAATGATATAATATATATATAAAAATAAATATTTTAAAAAGAAATATATGCAAGTCACACACATAATTTTAATTTTCTAGTAGGCACCTTAAAAATGAAAAGGAAACATGCAAAATTAATTTTAATAATAAATATTTTACTCAATATATTTAAGATACTATTATTTTAACTTGTAATCAATAGAAAACAGCTGTTATTTTACATTCTAGGTTTTGTTTTTAAACTGATTCTTCAAAAACAGGTATGTATTTTACGCTTACAACACATCTCAATACTGACCAGGCACATTCCAAGTGCATAATAGCCACATATGGTGTCTAGCGAGTCTACTGGAAAATGCAGGTCTAAAGCCTCAGAAAATCTTTTGTTTTGCTTAATATTGAGTTTGTCTTGGTGTTGGCCAGGTGACATTTTTATTTACCTATAACTTAGTCTATATGTAAGAACTCATTTCATTTCAGAGTCAGCTCAAAATTACATTTCTTATTTTCTGTTTCAAAGTTCCCTTAGAGATTCCTTAATAAATTGATTTTTCCAACTTCAGAAAGAGAATACCACATTTGGTGCAGAGATAATCAAAACATCCAGAGCTTCCAACTTAGGTAACAGAGAAGCCTCTATCAGAGACCAGGACTTCCCAACAGCTGACTCAGGCTCAGGCTCAGACCACACAGACCAGTTGTCCTTTCACCACCTTAAGCCAGTGAAATTATTTAGTTTTTTTAAATTAATGTCACTATTTAGTAAGGAATGAAGAAATGACCAAGTGCCTCCAAATGTACTCATATTATACACTATCTGAAACACAGTATACTCGGAGACTGACTCTAGGTTTTGTTAACAAAAAGTGGTAAAGAAAAAGAGCTTCAAAAAGGGTGGAGTATGAGTTAGAAAGAGCTGTAGCTTCAGACGTATATCCAGAGGAATTCTACTTACTGTTTGTCAGGTCATACCCACTTACCTGTGGCCAGATTTTAGTTACAGTTACCTTAAAAAAAGAAATCTATTTCCATAAACTCATATGCTTTGGTTATTGTGCTTTTTATCTTGGATCAAGGAAGCAACAATGAAGAATGAACTCTATACACAGTTTGGAGTCTTCTGGAGAGTGTAGTGGCTTGTGCAAAGGGAAAACTATTACTCAGCCAGAGAAGCAGGAGAGAGCACTGAGACAAGGCGGGCGAGGTAGGAAGACCAGAAGGGGTGCTCCAGGCCACTGGATAACTGATCGTGCCTTCCCTGGTGCTTCTAGGGCAATCTTCTCTAGTGGGGGCTGATTCGCAGATGATAATTGAAATTCTTGGTCTCCAGTTGCCATGTAATGAAGGTATAGATATAATTCAAGAATCATCACCCTGAAAAGCTTGGCTTTTCTAGATGGGTAGCATAGAGTTTATATTAGTAAAGCTCTGCCCCGCTATGATAGCGTTGATGCAACGGATTTGGGGGATGGTAGAATATGAACCTGCAGCATCAGGTCTGAAGTGTTCCTACGGCAGGGATTTCTTCTCCCTGTGCTTACTGGAGTCCTGGCCTCCTACATACTGCATCATTCTCATCTTCCTGATTTTCCTGACTCCAAACCAGACCTCCAAGCATGCTCTTTTTAAGTACTCATCGCACCATCAGCCCAGCCCCTCAGAGACTCCAGAGGTTGTTTTCATGGCCCTAAGCTCCACTCTTTTCCTTTCCTCGGGAAAGACCATAAGGCTCAGGCCTCCTTGGAGGAGAAATGGATGTAATAGGATGCAGGGAGGAGGAATGGGGAGAAAGGGCCTCCCTGGTGGCGCAATGGGTTAAATCTCAGCACTACGAAGCTCTCCGCAGCCACTGCAGCACAAGTTCGATCCCCAGCCAAGGAGCTTCTCACATGGCGCAGCAGACCTCTCCTGTCTTGCCCACTGCTCCCCTCAGCAGTGTACTTCAGTTGATCTGCGTGTTCTGCTCCCCACTCTGTCTCTGGTGAATCCTCTCACCACCCCACACCTCTGGCCTGCACCCCAGCTCTTGCTTGCATGCATAAATAAATAAATATTTTCAAAAAAAGGAATGGGAGAAATTGGAGAGAGAAGACATTCAGCATGAGAGTAGTGGGGAACAGTAAGTCAAGGAAAACCAAGGAGACTTGGTGGGGGGAGGGAGTCTAATAAAAAACATACATATATATTTCTAGACTTAGGACAAAAAGAAACTCAGTGTGCACTTAGAAAATTTTTGTTTAAATGATTTTTTAAATATTATTTTTACACTAAGATCATATCATTATGTTCATTGTACAAAAATGAGTCAAGAAGCATTACCAGTTATAGACATATTATTTCCCCTTATTATCCAAAATGAAGAGGCTTAATTGTAAATAAGGAAAAACAAATGAAAGATCATTATTACTTTTAGATTTATCTCAAATTTCTTTATTTTCTCTACCACTGCGGCCAATACAAATTGCTCAGTATTTCTGAGTATTCCCTATACGTGTCTTCTTAATCATTTGACTTTTCACATCAACCTTCTTTTGCTAGTAGCATCATTTGCCAAATCACGTCTGTTCTACTGAAATTCAAACACCACCCTCCTCAAGGGCCTCCCTGGTGGTGCAGCAGTTAAGCGCTGAGCTGTGGAGCTGTTGGCAGCGGCGATGTGAGTTCGAATCCCAGCCGGGGAGAATCCCACATGGTGCGGCAGACCTCTCCTGCCTCACCCGCTGCTCTCCTCAGCAGTGTATTTCTGATCTGCCTGTTCTGCTCCCCACTCTGTCTCTGGTGAAGCCTCTCGCCACTCCACACCTCTGGCCTGTACCCCAGCTTGTATGTATAAATAAATAAATCTTTAAAAAAACAAACAAACAAAAAAAACCCACCACCCTCCTCAAAAGTTTCCTTCCATGATCCTCTCAACAAGAATTACTACACTTGAATGTTGAGCTCCTACACGACTTTCCATGATATTGTCAGAGCTTTTCATTGGTGGATATTATGTTTTATTCATCTTTTAAATTCTGTGTGGGGCTTCCCTGGTGGCCTAGGGGTTAAGTCTCAGCGCTACCACTGCTATGGCCTGAGTTTGATACCTGGCCAGGGAGCTTCCCACATGGCACAGCAGACCTTTCCTGCGTTGCCCGCTGCTCCCCTCAGCAGTGTATTTCAGTAGATCCGCCCATTCTGTTCCCCACTCTGTCTCTGGTAAGTCCTCTCACCACTACCCCCCAACACCTCTGGCCCAGTTCTTCTGCACAAAAATAAGTAAAACTGTTTAAAAAAATTAAAAAAAAATCTGTATGGTTGCTTTTCAGGTCCTGATGCAAAGGTTACAGTAAAAGGATGGTGAGCGAGAGGAAGCATGTATTAGTACTTATCTTGTCTCTCCCTTCCTTTGAAAGCACCTTGGGGACAATGGTCAAATCACACATATGTTCTTGTAGAACCTGACACAGAGCTTATTTTTATCGCTCAGTTTCATAATTCCTTTGGATGATTTCTTTGTATACTTATAGGTTCTTTCTTTGTATAGGAACCCCTTGTCAGATGGATGGTGGGCTAGTATCTTCTCTCATTTAGTAGGCTGTCTTTTCATTTTTATACAAGTTGTTTTTTAGCTCCTAGAATAACTAAAGAAATCAGTTGTGCTATCTCGCTTCCATACTCTGATGAGAATGACTTCTTAGGTTATCAGCCACACAATAGTCTTCCCTAGGCTCACCCTTAAAGTATAGTGGGGGATCTGAGTCCTCAAGCCCAGAGAGAGCTTTCATAACTCTTCACACTCCATCTTGACCAAAAGACTCTCTGAACAAAGGTGGAGAGTCCCTGAAGAATTCCAAGCATTGTCACTTCTTATCAGTTATAGTGTACTAAAATTGGATTTTCTAAGCTGAACCTCCATATGACAGAAGAAAAAGCCACACTAGAAATATATTTATTTCCAAATGTTTAATTTTTTTGTAAGATTTACACATTTTTCACAGTAGTTTTTCATTCTTTGTGTTCACAGTGCCCAATGAACATTGTTTTATTACATTTTATTGGCAGGATACTGGAGCCCCACGAGCCCTAAGTGTAGTTCTCAGGTATTCTCCACTTTTAGCCAGAGCCTGCATTTAAATCTAGATCTATGACTGCTGGATAATTTCTCTGACCTCTGTATTGCTTGGTTTTCACAAAATCTCACATTATTTAGTTCTAAGCTTAAGGTCCTGACATGTGAATGAAAGAATCTTCATGTGGGAGCATATTATTCCGGGAAATTGAAGGTCACAATATTTTGCAAAACTTTTTGTACTTTTAGAAATTTTGTAGTACTGGTAGGTTTCCAGTGTGAGTAATTTTTGTGTGTGTGTGCTTTTCTCGTGCAAAGCAGAGAAACTTTTTTGGGAACATTATAGTTTGCATGAGCTCTCTAGTGAGTTTACCTGAATACCTGATGATGGATGGTGTTATGCTAAATCAGCAGTAGACTTGTTTCTGTAGCAGTAGAATCTGTGTGTGCACTGAGGTTGACTCTGCATGCAATCTGACGTGATGGAATCCTGGGGGTGTTTGGTTGTGTGTAAAGGAGAGTAGGCCACTATTGGAATTTTGCTGTCACTGTGTGTGTCCTCTGGGCATAATGGAAGAGTCACACTGATTGGGCTTGTTGGATCCAGAGAGAGTCCAGGGCAGTGCCAGATGCTTTTCGGTTTGGACATTCCTTTGAGTGCAGTGAGTTCTACTATGATACAAAAAAAAAAACAACAACCAAAAAACCCAAAACACAACCCATCTGTAAGACATGACTTTATCACGGGTCTCAAGAACTGTCTTAGAGTTGTAGTATTGTCTCATTGGGATTAGCATGAGCTCATTTTATAGCTAATGTCTAAAAACAATAAGCTGTAAGGTCCCTTCCAAAGATGTGCTATGATCCTGTTGGAAGAGGAAAGTGCAGCAGGACGTGTTCATGCCAGGGGTTGTATTTCTCCAGTCTGATCATATGCAAGTCAGTGTCAACACCTTTCACCACCAATGACACTTAATTAAATTCACAGTTCTTTCTTTTATTATTATGATTTTTTAAATTGAAGTGCCACTGTGTTGTAACATTATATAACTTTCAGGTACAGATGCCCTTTTTTTGTTCAATGTGTTCACTGCTCCAATCTGACAGACAATCCTTTCATTTTGCACTCTAATAAAATGAATAATTATTCAAGTTGTGTTAGGAAAAATAAAACTATCAAACCTATTTTCCTTTCCCTCTGCAACTATTGAGTTAAGACTTCCAAAATCACTTATCTTAATATTGTTACCAACTGCATTGGTACCTTATTCTTGCAATAAGAGACTTTTTTGGTTTCCCTTTATTTATTTATTATATATATATTTATTGTTATTTATATCTTTTACATTTTGTATTCCCCTTGGGAATACAATTCACCCATGATCCATCTCCGTGGTCCCTTGTGTTCTTTTCTACTCCATTTTGAGTGGTGGAATGGAGAAATAAGAGATTAAGCTCTTGTAGAAAGCTTCTAAAATCTTATAGATCATTGCATGTTCTTATAACTGCTTCTAATAAGTTTTCTCCATTCTGAATTTAAGATCATCTGCAAAGTTACTTGTTACTCTGTCCTTATAGAAGTTTCTGGATATTAATATTCTAATTCATTTGACAAGTGCTTATAGGGTACTTAATATCTATCAGGTAGTACCCTGAATGCAGGCATGCAGCTGGAATTGAGTTTAATTTTCCAGGTTCTTGGAATTTAAATTCTAGTAATGCTAGTATTTTGCTTCTTGGTTTCTGCTCTCACAGTAATCCTTTCATTTTGACAGTCTTTGTAAGGAAACTTTCTAAAAGGGGCTTTGGTATTCTAAACATATTATAGACAAAGATGCTCCTGGTCAACAAGCTGTTCTCACAGGCTAAAATGATTGTCAACACAGGCCATTGCCTCTGGCAGCCACGTCATCACTATGAACACAGTCATGTTCGCCTTTTGTGGATTTCATACATTTTTCTGTCTAATAAGCACTTGTATTTTCTACGTGTATCTTCACCATGACTCTCCGAGGCGCTCCTTCCTCTCTTTTTCTGAATCTCTCTTTTCCACTCAATTTCTTAGATAACCATGGTGTGCTTCTTCCAGGGATCAACCTCCATCTTTTGCAATAGAATTGAATAACTTCTTTACCCAGGTCCCCAAGCTTCTTCCCATCTCCCAACCCTTAGTCCTATTTCCAGATGTGCCGTGAGCTTCTCCCACCAGGGTCACTGAACTCCGTGTCCAGGGTTCTCTTCCCAGGAGACAAAATAGAGGGGTGCAGGGAAGAAAATATCACTTGTGCTATCTAACGAGGGCTGCCATTGCGTTTTCTCTTGTGTTTGCACACAACAGACTTTGTTCGTGTTTGTGTCTGCATATATTTTTCTGGGTTTGTTATCAGTTTATCTGTATAAGTCTTTTGCGATGTGTTTTGTATTAATGTGGGTAGGAATCCAGTTTATTCCAAGCACAACTCCTATGTCTCTCTCTTTTCTCTCTTGCTACATCCCTTGGAGATCATGTTCTTTTTTTTTATTTAAAGATTTATTTATTTATGCATACAAGCTGGGGTGTAGGCCAGAGTTGCGGGGTGGCGAGAGGATTCACCAGAGACAGAGAGGGGAGCAGAACAGGCAGATCTACTGAAGTACACTGCTGAGGGGAGCAGCGGGCGAGGCAGGAGAGGTCTGCTGTGCCATGTGGGAAGTCCCTGGCTGGGGATCAAACTCGTGCTGTAGTGGCTCTGGCTAGCTTCAGAGTGCTGCACTTAACCTGTTGCACCACCAGGGAGGTCCGAGATCACATTCTTTATAGAGAATCTCACAGAGTCGTGGAGATACACTATCCCATGAATGCTTTAGTTAAGGTCACTGTAATCCCCTTTCTAACATAACCAGGAGTAGACTCACATACTCACCTCAGTATCTGAGAAATTGCTAGTGAAGAACCGTATGCCAGAGATTGCCGCCTGCGTGTGACTGAGTCTCAACAGCCAGGGCCATGGAGTGATCCAGGAAATCAGTACCCTGGGAAGGTCTTCTCACAGTGGACTGTATCCTGGACCTGGAGTCCAGAACAGAACATTTCCAGATCTCCGAGGATAGAACTCTGTACTTTCTACTCAGAGATATCTATTTGTTATAGATGATCTGCATTTCCCCAAACTGGCCCTAAGTGTCTAATAAGTCAGAAATGTAGTGGCCTTGCACTATTCCATCTCACTGTGGCTCCTTTTGAACACTTTTAGCAGATAATTGGTGAAGGAGAGGAAAGAGATGCAGGGGAAAAAATGTGGTGAAAACCCCAGCATTTCCTCAAAATCAGCTCAAAAATTATGTGCATTTTGTAAGGGCAAAGCCACCATGCATATATGTTTCTGAACCTCGAGTTATGTCTCCTTTAAGAATTATATTAGATGATTTTTGTGAGTATACACATTAGTTGGGTTGTCAGAAAAGTCATGACACATTTTTGCGTAGAAAACAGAAAAAATACATGACTTTCCTAACAACTATAGACACACACGTGTATACACGTAAAAGCATACCCATGTAAAAGTACTATCAGTGTGAAAAATGTATATATTTACAAATAGGGAAATTATTTATCGTGAATATTAAAAACATGATCTTTTTCTCACTTATGTGTCCTGTGACCTTGGTCAATCTAACTTGCCACACTAAGTCTTTAATTTCTCACAAGAAAAATAAGAAAAAAATATTGAGTTGTATGATTGTTCTACTGATATAAGAAGATAATGTCTAGAAAGTGCTCAGCAGTTGTTTCTTAGAAATTAATTGATAAATACATAGTATTAGTATAATTTTTTTTTTTACTGTATTATCTCTAGAGTTAACATTTTGGAGTCAAATAATTTAAATGTAAATCCATTTTTTTGTGAATCAATGGCTGAGATATGTTGAATGTATTTCTTAACCTCTCTGAGCCTCATGTTCCTGCTTAAAGATTCACATATGTGATAAAAATGGCAATTCACATTACACATTTTTGAGGGTGGAGGTATTAAGGAAGTTAGAATAGCAATGTTCAACAATAGTCTTAAGCTGTTAATAAAATGGATATTATCTTTATTACTTATTTGAATAGATTTTTTTTTTTTTTGGTGTTGACATTGAATAGAAAAATTGCGGTCACTTTTGAGTTCATTAGGTTGTTCCTGTACAGGACTCTATTAAATTTGTCCCAGATATGCATTTAGTTTGGCCACTAGATGTCAGTAATGTTCACATGCCAGTGGATATTTCTTGGTTCAACCAGTTACTAAGCTCTTGTTTGAGTTAGCCAAGACACTAATTAGTTGCTCAATAAATGTAAACTAAATCAGTAACAGTTCGCTTCTCATCCGATCCTTAAAGATATATAAATTTCAAATTAACTATGTTTCTGAAACAAATAATGGAAGTTCTTATAAAAGCTATCAGGCTAAGCAACTACCTGTATTTTTTCAATTATATACACACACACACACACGTACACATGCACACACACACACACACACACGTGTGTGTGTGCGTATCTTTAATTATTGTAAAGTTCCAAGATTGATGTTGGAGGACAAGGATAGAAAAACTGGAAAGGAGGCACCACAAGACCAGAAACCTGGCTCACACAAAGCCAAGAGCTGGAGGTGGGGGTAGAAGGGATTAACATAGCCATTAACCCAGCTATAGGAACTAAGACCCTTAGGCTCTAATGCCTAGATCACAAAGCACAAGATCCAAGCAGTTATTAGACTGTTGCAGGGAATGTCAGGAGCACAAATCAGAGATAAAGATATAGAGATTGAAGGCCATTTTAGAATCTCCTGCCCCTTTCAATTTCTACATAGTTATTCGAAATCAGTAACACACAAACCACTTCAGGAAGGAATGAGCCCCTCCCAAAGTAAAGACTATATCAGTGCAATCTCTGCAATGGCACAGGGCAGCAGTCCTGCCCACCTGTAACGATGCAGGTGCTCCTTTCCTCCAACTCTGTCCCTCTGCAGGGCAGCAGCCTTCCTGCCTTCCCATGACTGCACCATGCTGGGGCTTCTCTTCACTGACCTCCCTCAGCAGAGGCAGCTCTCCTCAGGGCTGCCCGCCTGCCTGCAACCATGCAGGTATCTCTCTTAACAAACCTGTCCCTTTCAGGGCAGCTCTTCCTGCCCACTTGTGTCTATGCAAGCGTCCTTTACTTCCCTGTCCCTTTCCCTAATAAACCTATTTTTTAAGTATAACTAAGTCTCTGTCTTATGGAGAAACTCACTGCGTGCCACTGAAGGGAAGCTCTGATGAAACCTTTCCCAGAGTGAACCCAAGGACCCTGCTCCCAAACCCATCAACTCCAAAACGACATCATCTGGTGCCCAACGTGTGTAAAATGACATCACTACCATGAGAACACAGGAAAATTCCATAGACCTCGGTCACAGAGCTCCTGAGGGCAAATGACTGATGCCATAAATTGGTGAGTATTGAGAGTCAGAGTTCTCTGCAGAGGAGAATGGGGGGTTGGGTCCATGTACATTTAGTCCAGACTCAGGTCATCCCCCCAATAACATTGTTAATCCTCCACAGTTCCCAAGCACCAGAAGTGGGCCTAGAAAAATTTGAGGAAACTTCTCCAGAGCAAAATGGTCCCCTGAGAAGGGAACCTGGGCAGGGATTCTGCTTAGCCAGGTCTAAGTGTGGTACTTCAGTTTGATTGTGAGTTATATCAAGGCCAACTTTTACTATCACTTCAATACATGTTGTGTACACTATTGTACTTATATTGACTTTTCTCAATCCCACACATAGATTAAACAAGAAGTCATAGAACCCTTCATATCATTCACATCAGGTAAAACTCTGTCTGCAGCAATGGAATTTGTCAGTAGACCCCAACTAGAATTAGAATCAGAATACACACACTCATATCTAAAATGACTTTACTTCAAGTGATAAAAGTGTACTGTATTCTTAATGTTCATGCTGTAATAATTCATACTTTCCAATTCACAAAAACTTAGTTTATTCAAGAAATGTAAAAGGGGAGCAGATAATGAAGAAGAAAAAGAAGAGAATGAAGAGGAACAGAAAGGAGAAATGCAACTGAATGACAGTAAGAACAGGACTGAGTAAACATTAAAGTAAACATGAGTCAATAGTTCTAGAGAATGAAGCAAACATTTGAGGATTTCCATAAAGAATATAAATGTAAGGAGCAAGATATGTTCTAATTCAGATTACCACTAGCCCACGGTTTAAAGTTATTTTCTTTCATTTATAAATTGAGATCATTATACATATGTTCCATCAGGTTCCAAACTTACCAAAGAGAAGACATAGACGAAATGGGAAAACTTTTCACTTTTTTCCACTGCTCATTCTAGTCCAAAACTGTCGCTGTCTCCAGGCTAACCTCCTTTTCCATTAGTTCTTTCCCTTTCTCCAGTTACATGGCGTGGGTGAGCAGAACACGCAGCAAAGCTGCTTTTGCTTTGCCCATGAGTCTTAAACCACTGGCAACAAACATGAAAAATCTGGCTTCTACTTTACATAACAGAAACTTTAAAGAGAGCTCATACTATTAAAATTTGGGTAGCATATGGATATATTTCCCCAAATTTACCCAAAATTATTCTTTCTTTACAAATATCTTTACAACCCGCTCGCGGATCTGCTTGGTCCTGACTCCGTAGATGACTGGGTTAAGGGCGGGTGGGACAACCACATACAGATTTGCCAAAAGAATGTGGATGTAACGAGGGATGTTCCGACCAAAGCGATGTGTCATGAAAGAAAAAAAAGCTGGCGTGTAAAAGCACAGCATGACACAGACATGAGAACCACAGGTATGAAGTGCCTTTAGGCGAGCCTCCTGAGAAGGGAGGCGGAACACAGCCTGAAGGATAAGCACGTAGGAACAGGCAATCAGAATCACATCCACAACAATATTAGAAATCACCATGAGCCCATAGATGATGTTGACCTTGATGGGTGCACAGGCTAACCGGGCAATGCCCATGTGCTCACAGTACGTGTGAGGGATGACATAATGCCCACAGAAGGGCAGCCTCAGAATGAGGAACACAAATGGAGTCACAAGAATGAAATTTCTTCCAACAACAACAGAGACTAAGATGCTGATGGTTTTACTGGTGAGGATCATGGTGTACTGGAGAGGTTTGCAAATGGCAACAAAACGGTCATAAGCCATGGCCACCAGCAGAACAGTCTCCATGCCTGTGAACATGTGAATAAAGAACATCTGAACAAGGCAACCCCCAAAGCTGATCTCGCGAAGGTTGAACCAGAAGATCCCCAGCATTTTAGGGATGGTGGAGGTGGACAGACCCAGGTCAATCATAGACAACAGGGCCAAGAAGTAGAACATGGGCTGGTGGAGACTGTGTTCAGTCTTGATCACAAAGAGGATGGTGATGTTCCCCACAAGGGCAATCAGGTACACAATACAGAAAGGGAAAGCAATCCAAATATGCACATTTTCCAGCCCTGGTATTCCTAGCAGGAGAAAGAAGGGAGGATGGAACTGGGTGTCATTGGTAGAAGGCATTCTTCTAGCAAGTGTCCCTGAATTTCTGTTAAGGAGGCAATCTCACTTTCTTTAAGATTTTTTTCTCATCGATATCCTGGAAAGATGAAAAGATCTCGAATTAGAATGCTGGAGGATGACAAAGTAGGTAACTCACAAATACTGGAGATTCTTTCGTTTCTAGAGTTGCAACTCTCAGCACATTTTACTGCTCCACGAGATCCGTCATAGACAATATTGTACATGGTTTTCTACTTTTCTAACATATGATGTCTTTGAAGTAAGACAAATTCACCAAGTAGTGTAAACATATATATTTTTAGTATTCCCTCCCATTGCTTTTCTTAGTACTTTCTTGGTTACTTTGGAAAATTACTATACCCATTGGTTCTCTAATTGGGATTGGGTATTAAAGAATTTTAAGTCAAGTGAAACTGCTTTCTTACCATTGTTTATACTTTGATACAATACAAATAGAGGGATTTTCTTTGTTTATAAAGTATATTCGCGTAACATAAGGAGCTTAATCAGTAATGGTTTCTCTTAGAATTTTCCTCATTCTATTTTTACTATGAATCAAACCACTGCTATTTTTGATACTTCCTAAGTTTTTTTCAGTTTCCTTTTTTTTCCAATTGAAGAAACAGTGCATAAACATGATGTAAGTTTCAGATATACATCTTTGAGAATCAAAATTTGTAAAGCCTGCATTAAGTCACAGCGATATCCAATTCTATCCTTCACTATACCACTGTTGCCTTTGTCTCCATTTACTCACCCCCTTCTCCCTTTCTCTCCTGTCACCACTAACTGGTTTTAAAGTCCAACAGCTTATTTTTATCTTGTTTAGTTCATCTGTTTCCTTGTTTCTTTATATGTCTCATATGAATAAAATCATGGAGTGTTTGTCTTTTTTTTCTA
Organism: Scalopus aquaticus; assembly: GCA_004024925.1. Classification (NCBI taxonomy): domain Eukaryota; kingdom Metazoa; phylum Chordata; class Mammalia; order Eulipotyphla; family Talpidae; genus Scalopus; species Scalopus aquaticus. Next base: position 91,264 of record PVIJ01005378.1, read on the forward strand.
GCTTACTTCACTAGTTGCTTTCTAATCTTATGGAATGGCCTTGGTTTGAAGTCCTATATATCCAGAGTACTATTTATTTTGTGCTCCTTTGATGTTCTTCCAATACATTTCCTTTTGCTTATCAGCTAAATCATGTTTATTTTCCTTATAACCTGTAATACTGATAACTTACTAAATTACTTTTTCTTTTTAGCATTTTGTGTCTCTTGAATAATGTACAACTCTGCAGTAACTAACACAACCTGATTTTATTTATGTATTTGCATATTATTTAAGAGCATAAATGCTACTACTGGGGGCAAAGAGCTGGGGGGTAATCATTTTAATATTTCTAATAGCACCATAAAAGGATATATGATTCCCCACTTTTTGAGAATGTACCTCTTCGAAAGCATCAGAATCAGGATTTGTATGTGTTCCTGTGTGTGTGCAGGTGAGAGAGCAAGAGAGAGAGATTCTGCATATTACTCATTGACATACCACTATTCTCACTATTCTCACATATTATTTCAATATGTGTTCTTTAGTGTTTGTGTGTGTGTGTGTGTGTGTGTGTGTGAGAGAGAGAGAGAGAGAGAGAGAGAGAGAGAGAGAGAGAGAGAGAGAGAGAGAGAGAGAGAGAGAGAGAGAGAGAGAGAAAAGAACAATGTTTGGAGCAAAGTGGAGGCAACAGTTTCATTAACCTTTTCTCCTCTTTCAGTAGCCTCTCACCTCTCTGGCCCAAACATCTTGGTCTCTCTGATATGATATTCTTCTCCCGGTCCTCACTCAGAGCAGAATCACAGCATGAGCTCCAGTTCTTCAAAATGGTGATCAGAGCCCATTTTAGTTCTGGGCTTCAAGCCTTTCCAGCTACTTGGAGAAAAATTTTATAGTGGCTGAGGGTGTTTTTAAGTCTAGTCATGTCCCAGAATCCCCAAACTCAGTCTTCAGAGTCCTCTGAGCATAGATACGGGCTGGTGGATCATTAAGTCCATCTAACTCTTTGTTCCAGAAAGCATCACTAGGGGCAGAGAAAAAAATCACTAAACCAGATATAGTTCCTTAGCTCAGGGGAGGGCACGAGCTGCTAGAAACAGAAATAGCCCAAGGGGGAGGGATCTTTATGGGAGATGATATTGATTCTGACTCTTTCAGAAGCTGCAGAAGCAATAAGTTATCACCATCAAGGCTTCAAAATGTGACTGTTTAGGAAACTGTACTTAGCAATTTTTCTGATTTTTAAAATGTAAGTGTGTGAATCTTGATTACAGTTGCAACTTCAAACAAATATATTTGAAATAAACACATTAGACTCTGGAAGCAACTCAGGTTTTTATCTGTAATAATGGTATCAACTTCCCTCCAGCCCAGCAAGACTCTCCTTTCCCATCTATAACTGATAGTGAACAGAAAATCTCTGGAGAGAGACTTCCATGTGTTTCAGCTCTACTGACAGAATGTGAAGGAAATTCTATACTATCCAGACAGGGCACTGGGTCTAAATTTTTCTTATAGTTTCCTTTCCTGGATGACGATGAGTAGCACCCACGAGCTGTCATAGGTTAGGGTTTTCCTGAGTATACATTAGACAAACATTTTTAATTTTTTGTCTTTTGTCTATGAGGGTCAGACAATTTTGAGTTACAAGAATGAAGGTACTGTCTGTGATGCAAAACAGATCTTGTAAACAAGTATGTCCTCATTTTCATTGCTCCCTTTCTGACGAATGAAAACCTTACTCCTTAGTCCCTCAGGGTATCCATCTTTGTCATTGTATAAATATTCATTTTCCATTCCTCATTTGCATACTATAACTTTATATGATAAACTTTAAGCATGTATAGACAAACATTGCTGTCTAAATCCCTCTGTCAATACCCATTCAAATTTTTATTCTATTTCATTACCTCCAAACCTTACAGCCATCTTCAGTGATCAAAAGTCCTGTTTATGAAACTGTTACTGCTCACTTCTGCTTTCCTCAAGTCTCTCTCAGTTATTGCATCCTCCCAACAGACGTGACACAAACAGCCAGATGGGTCTTTATGTCTCCTAGGTGTACAACACTGTTATCACATCCCCTCAGCCTTTTTTACTTTGGTTTAGTGTTTCTTATCTTCATCATTTATTTCCAATTTCATGTTGTGGTGAGATAAGATTAACATAAAATGTACTCTTTTAAGCAATTTTTAGTTCCCTGCTATAAAATACGTGCACACTGTTTTCAGCCATAACCACCACCCTTATCCAGAACTTTATCATTTTGCAAAAACTAGAACTGTACCCATCAAATATTATTTTATTTTTAGTCTCTATTTCACATATTTCTGCTCTGATCTTTGTTACTTTCTTCCTTCTGATAATTTTAGGCTAATTTTTTTCTTCTTTTTCTAGTTCCTCACGGTGTAAAGTTAGGTTGTTTGAGATCTTTCTTTTTCTTCTTGATGTTGGCATTTATTGATGTAAATTTCATAGACCTTCCTTTGCTGGTTTCCATTTGTTTTCTTCTTTGTTGAGGTTTTCTCTTGTGTGGTACTTGTTACTTTCTATTCATTTCTTTGTTATTATTTCCCTTTGAATTTTTTTGATCGATTAAAATGGCTAAATTATTTTCAGCATTTATTCTTTCTACATGTATGCATTTAAAGATGGATTCTTTTTCTTGGTACAACTGTATTTACATTACACAAGTTTTCAAGGAACAGATACTTTTGAATACTGTATGTGTCACTGGTGAAACAGATGGAGACATATGATTCTACTGAAATAGATAAAAGGGAAATATGGTCACCTTGCCAAGAAGGGATTAGTGATTAATCTTGTGATATGCAAGATAAATGAAAAAAGAGAACAAAAAAGCTATTTGAAGGGACCATTTATATTGAGCTATAAGAGCAGGTGACTCATTAGAAGTCACGTAGAAAAGATCAAAAGCTAAAATATGTATTCCAGTGGGTATAGACACTCCCTTTTGAATTTCTTTTAATTAATTAGCTCATTTGAGTGGTATAATTAAACCACTACTTTATTTCAATACAGTTCTTGCATTGGGGGATAAAATAATGAAAAATTTTGTTAAAGCATCTGCTTTATAAAGCTAATGTCCTAAATAAGAATGAGAAAAAAATATCATTTCAGGGAAACATAAATATAATGAAGAAAATGAAGTGGATTAATAGAATTGACATAATTGGGAAAAATAATACTTTGGATAGAGTGCTCAGGGAATACCACTGTGAGGAGGAGATATCTGAACAGAGATTGAATGGAGTAGGGCATTTGAGGGATTTAGAAATGTGTGCCCCATTCATTCAAACCAATATCAAGGAATCTTTAAAATGAAAAGTGATATTTTTATAAATTGGAAAAATAATGTGCAGGGGAGAGACAGAGAGCAAGAGGAAGCTTGGAGGGAGCGGGGAGGGGAGAAAACTGCAGAAGATGGAATGGGCTAAGGACAAAATCTCCAGGTGTACTTTAGTTCAGGAATTTTTCTTATGAATTTTGAATCACACACACGCTGTAAGTATTAGGTGGGGGAATTAAATGTAGTGAAATGTACAGGAATAATGTGAAATGTAAGGGAAAGATAAAATCTTGCCTGCTGTTGCCATATGAAAAGAAAGAGATTGAGGAGAGTTCTCTAGAGTCTATCAATTAATCGTATTAGTACCCATCCCAGGGGAAGCAGAGTTGTAAGAAAAATATAAATACCTCTTAGTTGGCATAGTAAGTGATGTGCACCAAGAATATGCCAAGGGATATTTCTTCAATATTTAGAGATTGAAGTAAGTCACATAATGGCTAGGTTGTGAAAAATAGCAAGATGCATGGGCATAGAGCTAGGACAACAGAGTATGGAGATGGAGGGAAAATAAAAGTTTGAAAACAAATGTAGAGAGAATGCACACTTGACACTTTTACCTACAGCTTCTTATACTATAATTGTACAAGATTTCACATGAAGGACTACGGGTCAGGGCTAACATGGGAGGAGAGACACTTACCTACCCTCTATCAATTTAGCAATTGTTTCTGACCTTATATATACAGGTGTGCAAATGTAAATGGCAAGTGGGCAAGGACCAACTTTTTTTTTAGAATATATCAGTTATAGTAAAAATGATCAATAAATGTTTTTGAGTTAATGAATTTGTGAATAAATGGATTAGGATGCATGACCATTAAGGACAGATTTTGTGAAAACAGGACCCAAGACTGGAAATGATGAAGCATCTGAGAGACAGAGTAAGGTTGTGTGATGGCAGAATGATCATGAAACTGCAAGATTAGGCGAGAATGAGAAGGTGACATTATGTCTTATCCCTATGAAGACCAGTTCTAGGAAATGGAGTGTGTGTTTGGGGTGCAGTGGAGGTTAGTGGCCAAGGGGACAGTAAGAAGATGCCACATTGAGGACAAGGCTGCTGCAGAGGTAGATATAACCGCAAGTAGCAAGTTAGAGAGTCAAATGAAAAAACAATAGTCAGTGTTATTTCTGAACCCAGTAGAAATTGTAAGATTTATGATTATATGTTCATATAAAAAGCCAGTTATATTGTGTACTGATTAGGTGATTGGGTGCTTTGATCAGTATTTACATACTTGGAAGTGATGTCTCAGATGTAAGATAACATCAATTTTCAAGCCTTCCTAGAAAATCCACAGAAATAAGAGGGTAAGTTAATTCTTTTGGGTACACTCATATTTCTGCTATGTGTGTCCTCAAGAACGACCAAAAAAATCAAAAGATTAAGAGGATGGGCATTTTTTATGTACTGACAGGTCACTGTGGTTGTTCTTTATTATATATTGCAATATGATTACCACCATATGTTAACTACAACTTTGGCTATATCACATAATAATCAGTTCTTTGTTATGGTGAGAACATTTAGAAAATTAGTCTCCTAGCAAGTTTGAAGAACATAATACAATAATACTGGTTAAAATCACTATTCAACCTCTGTTTTTAAATAAGAGCAAGGGAGATTAAAGTGACATTTTGCACTTTTCCAGGAATCTGAACAAAGAGAGAAGTGGAGCAAGTGTCCTTGATGGGAAAATCAGTAATGGTCACTGGTACCCACTACAGCTGACTGGGGTGGAAAGAATGTCTTTACCTAATGAAACCCAGTTCCATCCTTCTTCATTCCTCCTCTTGGGTATCCCAGGGCTGGAAAGTATGCATGTCTGGATCGGATTCCCCTTTTTCTTTGTGTATGTTGTTGCACTCCTGGGCAACAGTCTTGTCTTGTTTGTGATCCAGACTGAACGTAGTCTGCACGAGCCCATGTACTACTTCCTGGCCATGTTGGACTCTATTGACCTGGGCTTATCCACAGCCACCATCCCCAAAATGCTGGGCATCTTCTGGTTCAACTTCAGGGATATTTGGTTTGGAAGCTGTCTTTCCCAGATGTTCTTCATCCATTTCTTCACTGCCATGGAGAGCATTGTGTTGGTGGCCATGGCCTTTGACCGTTACGTCGCCATTTGTAAACCTCTTCGGTACACCGTGGTCCTCAGCAGCGAGATCATCAGCATCATCGTAGTAGTGGCTTTTCTGCGGAGCTTGTACATGGTGATCCCACTGGTGTTTCTCCTCCTGAGGCTGCCTTTCTGTGGGCATCATATCATCCCTCATACCTACTGTGAGCACATGGGCATTGCCCGTCTGGCCTGTGCCAGCATCAGAGTGAATATTCTGTTTGGCCTTGGCAACATTTCTCTCTTATTACTAGATGTGCTCCTTATTTTTCTCTCCTATGTCAGGATTCTCTATGCTGTCTTTTGCCTGCCCTCCTGGGAGGCCCGGCTCAAAGCCCTCAACACCTGTGGCTCCCACGTTGGTGTGATCTTAGCCTTTTTTACACCAGCCTTTTTCTCTTTCTTGACACACCGTTTCGGTCACAATATTCCTCAGTACATCCACATCCTCTTAGCTAATCTATATGTGGTTGTTCCACCAGCCCTCAATCCTGTAATCTATGGGGTCAGGACCAAGCTGATTAGGGAGCGAGTTTTGAGGATTTTTTTCAAAAAAGATGGTTAATTGCTGGTAGTTTAAAAAAGTCTTCCAGTTCTTATTTTCTCATATGCTCATTAGAAGGGGTATATAATTTAAAAATATTGAATGCAGGGAACAAAGGTGAATATTAGCAGTAATGGCATTTCTCTATATATAATCTTTTGAATTTAAGGCTAATAATTTTACTGACGGAATTATAATTTGTAATGATTGAATCATTTACACAACTTTATATTTTTTTAATATTTTAAAAATATTTAATATTGGGTTAATATTGGGTTACATTGTTGTTTTCTTTATAGACGTGTAGGGTGACCCTTCAGCAATGTTGCCACACTGCGCGCACCACCACAGAACCCATAGTCCAGCCTCTTGGGCCTGTGTGTCCCCTGCTCTTTGTTCTCATCCCTCCTCTTGCCCTCACCCTTCTATTCTGGTTGCCCCGTTCCACAGTCAGCTCTCAAGGGTTAGTTCTCGTCATGAGCTTATATTTGTATTGTTTGATCAAGGTAGCTCTATAAAGTCACTATATTCCCAAGTTTTCAGATGAAGGTTTGATTCTTAGGATGGTTAAGTGATTCATCTAAAAATCCAAGTGTTAGTGGGTGATAGATTATTAAGTCAGGTAGTTTTTGTACCAGTTTCTGAATTACCAGAGTAAATATGAAAGCGACCAAATGAAGTTTGTTTTCAAGAATAATACATACTTTTGGTGACAAGATTCTTGAACTAATAATAATAACATGAACTCAATCTATACTGTTTTAAATAATTTACTTACATTAACATGCCTATTTATTATATAAATTCTTTGATGTCATTACTCAATTGAATTTTGATGTAAGTAAACTTTGAATTAGGCAATTTTTTGTAACCCATTTTATGTATATTTTTGTTCTAAATGCCTAGCGATATTGAGAAACACTAGAGCTATGGCTGAGCACACCTGTGGCATATGGCCAGTCGCTGAGCACACTCACGGAAACAGGCTCCAAAAATGGACCATTGAAGTTATGTGACTTACTGCCAGACCACCCTAGTGAACTTTGAGTCAACTCTTTTGTTCCACTTGCTTATCAATCTTTTGGACATACGAAACGTCCGTTTCTTTTGTGGGCTAGGGGTAGTGCTACTTATAAAAGCTTTACAATGTATGCTTTGATCTTACAGTGTATGCTTCTGATCTTTTGTAATCACCACCTGCATTGATAATTATCTTGTCCACGTCCTTGATTACTGATTATGTCTTGTGCTGTTAATGAGTTAATGTCACTCATAGTTTATGATGAAATATGCCATATTGTAGATGTTTTCTGTGTCATCCGTTACCAAAAAATGGCTATATGTACTCTGATAAAAACAAAGAAATCACTGAAGTCTGGAGTTCAGTCCCTCACACAAGTCTCTGTGACTCAGTTCTTTCTGTCCCAGAACCACGGTCCTCCGAGGTCAACAATATTGAAGTAATAATTCTTGAAATTTTTCTTCCTTGATACAAAAAAAAAGACTTCCCCAATGTACCTTTGATGTAAACTTGTGGAGAAAAACAATACAAATTCTTTACAATCTTGGAATAAGAAAGCATTTTAAATAATACTCAAGTACATACACATTCATGCAAACAATATTAGAAATATATCAGCCACTCACATTAAAATTATGAACTGTTTTCATCAAATATACCATTAACAGCAGAAATAGACAAAGCAAATAACCGATTACAGATTACATAGAGGACTCCTATAAATTGGTAAGAAAAAGGAATATCGGGCCTCCCTGGTGGCGCAGCGGTTAAGCACTGCGCTGTGGAGCTGTCGGCAGCGGAGACGCGAGTTCGACACCCCGGCCGGGGAGAATCCCACATGGTGCGGCAGACCTCTCCTGCCTTGCCCGCTGCTCCCCTCAGCAGTGTATCTCTGATCTGCCTGTTCTGCTCCCCGCTCTATCTCTGGTGAACCCTCTCGCCGCCCCACGCCTCTGGCCTGTACCCCAGCTTGTATGTATAAATAAAAAATAAATCTTTAAAAAACAAAAAAGAAAGAAAAAGGAATATCACCACATAGAAGGACTGGCTTACATGGTCATTTTGCAAAGGAAGTTTACTCAAATTTCTAGTAAACTTTGAAAGGATGTTCTACTTCTTAGTCATAAGGGAAATACATTTAAAATCACTAACAGAAGATTGAGGAAACCTTTTTCTTTTTTCTTTTTTTTTTATAAATATATATTTTTATTGTTATTTATGTCTTTTACATTTTGTATTCCCCTTGGGTAGCCCACCACCAATTCACCCGTGATCCATCTTCATGGTCCCTTGTGTTCTTTTCTACTCCATTTTGTGCCCTTTTCCTTCCCTCCCTCCGCCTCCCTCCCCCCCCCCCACTGAGTGTCTCTCTCCCACCCGGCCTCCCTATAGTCCTGTTATAAGTGAAACCATTCAATATTTTTCTCTTTCTTTCTGACTTATTTCACTGAGTATGATCCCCTCTAACATCCCCTATAACATTAAGTATGTAATCACAATTGAAAACAATTATGAGTCAGAAGTATAATTATTGACATAAAAATATTCATTGTGTGTTATGAAATAAAATAAGGGCTATCAGGACTAACAGTTCAAACATAAACCCTAGTCAAATACGGATCTTTTTCTCTCTTTGCTTAGTTGGGGTTTGTCTTTTTCCATTTTGAGGTGGCAACTTCCTTCATCTTGCTTAAGTTGGATTCCTGGTGACAGGTTTTCATTGCACCAACCAAGTGATAGACATTCATCTCAGAATTTAATACACACCAGAAAAAAATCAGGTAAAGATTTTTTCTGTGAAAAAGTGGGGAAGGAGCACAGAGAACTACGGTGGTGGACTGTGGGTGCTTTGGTGGCAGGTGTGCTATGGTGATAGCACGGGAAGGGGGCTGGACTCTATAATTCCAAAACACAAACAACAATATAAACCAATGTTACTTTAATATAAAAAAAATCTTTCCACAACTTAGTGTATACAAATGTTGATTTTTATCAATGTATCCCTGAAACTGATATCATATTGTATGCCACTATCATTACTTTTTATTCTCTTAAATACAATCGTAGGAACTTTCAATACTTTAAAAAGCAATGGAACTAGAAGCAGAAGAAACCTAACATGTCTGGTTTTAAAACCACTGACACTGCTCTCTGGATTGCCATTTCAATTCTCAAATTAAAATTTTTCATTAAAAAAAAAAGACTTGTTCTGTGCTCATAATGCTAAAATCCTAAAGTGTAGGGTTGTGGAGGATGTTCAACAGGCAGTAAACATAATAAAGGTGTAAAATTTACTATAAAATAAAAAGAAATACATGCTATGAAAATGAAAGCAGGATAATGAAAACTGAGAGTACTAGAATAAATTTTAAATATGGTGTTTAGGGTAGACCTCTGATATAGTCACACTTGCACAAGGAATTGACATCACATCCATAGTAGAAGCAAATCCAGAAAATACGGTATGAACCATTTAGTTGTTAAAATTTATCTTCAGGCTTTTGGTAATATTCATCTGTTAAGGTAAATTAGAAAAAAAGGTAGTAAAGTTTGGTCATGTGACTGTGAACTTGTGAAATACTGTGTGGCTCTTTTAAGAATTTGATGCTACACCTGTGTATTTTTATAAGGGGTTTTGTAAAGAAACAAAAAAATCACCTGAACTAACGCGGATCATCAGGGGACTTTTCACCATCTGTGATAAAGACTGTGCTTCAAACTTTTGAGTTTTCAACCTCATGGAAAAATAGTTCAAGGAGAAATAAAGGTAGTTTAAGGAGAGTAAGATCAAAAACTTGGGAACGAGATAGCCTAGGTTTAAACTAGCCTCTGTCATTTGCTGGTTTTGTAACTTTAAAATATATATAAATATATATATATATATATATATTTATTGTTATTTATGTATTTTACATTTTGTATTTCTCTTGGGTAACCCACCACCAATTCACCCGTGATCCATCTCCGTGGCTTTGTAACTTTTAATGAGTCATTAAGCTTTCTGTGGTTCAGTATGCAAACTGGGCAGAAAATAATATCATACTCATAGTCATTTTTAAGATTCAATGGGTCTATAATACATGAGGAAGTAACTGGAAAGTGGACACTACTCATGTTTGTTATTGTTATTATTATTGTGGTTGCTATTATTTTCTTGTAAACCATTTTCTGTAGGGTAAAATAACCCTTTGAAAGAAAGCAACTATGGGGGAAGAAACAGGATCCTAGAATAGATACTGAAGAAGTGAGTGGAAACTGAGAAAATAAGTTTCTGTGAAAGAAAGAAGAAAGAGGAGAGAAAAGTCAAGGGAAATAGGACTTAAGAGGGGCCTCCCTGGTGGCACAAGGGGTTAAGTCTCAGCACTATCAAGCTTAAGTCTCATCACTATCAAGCTATCCGCAGCCACTGCAGCACGATTTCCATCCCTGGCCAGGGAGCTTCCCACTTGGTGCAGCAGACCTCTCCTGTCTTGCCCACAGCTCCCCTCAGCAGTGTATTTCAATCTGCCTGTTCTGTTCCCCACTCTGTCTCCGGTGAATCCTTCCACCACCCACACCTCTGGCCTACACCCCAGTTCTTATATGCATAAATAAATAAATCTTTAAAAAAATAGGACTTAAGACACAGGTTATACTGGAGATCTGAGCAGTCTAAGAAAGTGACAGATGGCACTCTGTTTTAGGGTCAATTGTAATTGGCACCGTGCCTCTCAAAGTGAAGAGCAGAGCCTAACATGCCTGGGGGTCATGCCAACACCCCCAGATCCAGCCCCAGCCTCTAGCCATCTTTCCAGCCACGTCCCTCGCTCCTCTATGCTCTCTTGCCGCCAATTATTCTAAAACATTTGTAGGGCCAAACTTGCTTCTGTTTAGCCTCAATATTTTATGGAATTGTTTCATTTTCACAAAATAATTCTCGTTTGCTCTTCTCTTAATAATTCAAGAGTTCTCTTATACGTTACTCACTGTAAAATCTTTACTTCCTACTTGGATAGCTATAGATAATGATTCAGTTATCACGAATTTTGCAATAATATTTTTGTACAATTACCTTGTTATCATTTTGTAATAATGAGTCCCATCCATTTTATAGCCTTTATTTAATTATAAATTCATTCGAGTTTTTGTTTTCATTTATATTTTGCGTTGTACCATGTGGAGTCCGTCACATAGAAGGTATGTAGAAAAACTTGTTGACTGACATTGATGTATGTAGAACTCAATAAAATCTCACTTAAAACCTTCTTTCTATTGTCTGTATGATTAAAAAGCTTTACCCTTAAACTATGATGTTCAGAATTAATCTAAGTTGAAACTTACAGGTCATGGTAATGAGATCCAACTCCAACTTATTAAGTAGGTACATATATCAGAAATGATGCTGTGTTTTTTTTTTTACATTAAAGTGTTTAATCAGTCAAATAAATATTTTTGTTCAGTTTTTTTTTCTTTCTTACATTTCATAAAAAATTACGGACACTGAAGTTTAAAGAGACTAGTCTGCTAAAACTAGTGGCTAGAAATTTTTAAGGCACATACTTAAAGTTTGGAACTACCTGAATTTAAAACTCATGTTTCCTCAACTCTGCCCTATTTACTTTTTTGCTCCCTCCATACTACATTGATTTTTCAAAATCATGCCTCATCCTATATTCAGTTTGTTTTCTCTTATGTTTCTCTGGCCTGAGCCTACATTCTAAGTTATATGAGGACAGAGGCTATCACATTCAGCCTTTTCTCTCATTAAATCCAAGTTATGACCAATAATATAACCAAAATAGGTGTCTCCAAAAATGAATGTATTAGTGAGTGAATTATGGCACATATTAGTGATTTAGTCATTGCTTTTGTCCATTTAATTGATAATTTCACAATTACATTTTTAATATGGAGGAATATTTTTAAATGGAGGTTATAAATTGATGAAATGGGAAACAGAACTCATAGACACGTATTAAATGAAATGCATAGTTTGTATAAAAACAAACTATGGACTCTATGATTTAAATTGGGAGATTTCACAAAAATCTGAATCCAATTTGCCTTAAAAAACACTGGAAAATATTGCAACACTGGGCCCACATAACCCCCTGGCTACGATGTGCTTGATTAGCGTCAAGCTTGCCATTTATGGAGAAGATGTGCTTGTGTCCTTGCTCCACATCATGACAGCCTCTTCCTACACATCAGGGATCCATGGACAACAGTACCTCATTTTATCACCTGTTTGCTCTTATTAAACATATGAGTATATAAGCCGTTATGTAAAACATAAAGTCTCTAAGGTACGGGCATGGTACTTCTTTATTCTGCATTCTCTTCTTTGGCAGACATTTACACAGAGGAAACATTTCATAATATGTACACACAATGATGTCAGAGCATCTATACATTAAAGGGACTCCTGTTTATAATACCATTTAACTCACAGTTTTTACAAATTTGTTCTCCACTACTTTTTCAAAACTATTTTCTTCTCCCAAGCAATATTCCTATTTTACGATCTATTTGTCTTGGGTGATGATAACCTTGTCTGCAAATAAAAATCTGATCACACCTTCCCTAATTTGTTTGGTCTTGACGCCATAAACAATTGGGTTCATTGTGGGGGGCAGTAGCAGATACAGGTTGGCCACGATGATGTGTATGTGATGGGGGATACTGTGTCCTCCAAAACGATGGGTGAAAAAAGTGAAAAAAGCTGGGACGTAAGTGATGACAATGGCACAGACGTGAGCTGTGCAGGTGCTGAAGGCTTTGTGACGGGCATCTGCCGATGACAGGCTCACCACAGCCCGCAAGATCATGGTGTAAGACATGGAAATACAGAAAATGTCAAAGCCCCCAATCAGGAGGGCTGTCAAGAGACCATAGATGGCGTTGGCCTTGAAATTGCCACAGGACACCTTGGCCACAGACATGTGGTCACAGTAAGTGTGAGGAATGAAGTTGCCCCGGCAATAGGGCAGGCGCCTGGTGAGGAAGGTGAAGGGGAGGATGAGCATCACGCCCCTCAGGAAAGTGGCGAGACCAGCCTTGGCGATGACGGGGCTGGTCAGGATGGTGGAGTAGCGCAGAGGGTAGCAGATGGCCACGTAGCGGTCCAGGGCCATGAGCATGAGAACCCCGGACTCCATGCCCGTCAGCGTGTGGACAAAAAACATCTGGGCCAGGCAGGCATTGAAGTCAATCTCCTTGAGGTTGAACCAGAAGATGCACAGCATGTTGGGGACGGTGGTGGTGCAC